>JABFOV010004664.1:0-13462 GCA_022817685.1 Aradophagus sp. ZL-2020 | reverse complement strand
CACAGGCGCGAGCCAGCCTTTTGCCCGACATATGCCATACTGTTGCCAGATTATTTTGTCTGGCAACGACATGGCATATATCTGGCAAGAGGCTGGCTCGCGCTTGTTATCCAGACTTGTAACTTTTTCGCGCGGGGTGCTTTCGTTGTTACTTCGCAGGCTGGTTCGATTCGTCTTTACTAGAATATTAATAATGACAAATTTGAAATGACATGCAACGATTCGACTTTAATTTAAAGCATTTTAATAATGACTTAATTGAAATATCAAAACATTGTAATAACGGGGTTTAACTCGGGAACTTTTTTTCGATATTATAAATAATCCCGCGTGAAAAAAATGAGTGCCAGCTGGTCTGGCAAAGATCTGAATCATGCGCCCGAGCCAGACGTCTGCCAGTCGTATGCCACATCCTTACCAGATTGTAGAAGTCTGGCAAGTATATGGCATACGACTGGCAGACGTCTGGCTCGCGCGCATGATCCAGACCTTTGCCAGACCAGCTGGCACTCTTTTTTTTCACGCGGGATATAATATGTCGATATGCTTTATATTAAATAACTTTATTAAACTTAAAGTGATCGATCAAGTCCGACTGCTCGCTGTAACGGTTACAGTTCGAGTGTCATCTTTTTTTAGCCTCACTAAAAGTACAATGTGTCCAACCTTTCAATACAAAAATGGAGCGGAAAAACATGTACATCACTAGGGAAACAGCGCTTATTTTCTTTTTAAATATAAAAGAATTTATTACAACATTGACCTAATTAAGCGAATATCAAAAAGAATAATCAACCATGAGATTGTAAAGTCAAGTTAAATATTATTTTAAAATTCTAAATAGGTTCGTATATTGAATACGAAGCAAATAAAAAGACAAAAGTTTATTTATTGTAAAAGCTATGACGGCATGCAAGTGGGACGGGCAAAGCAAGGAATAATTTAAGCAAAAATAGTCAAGAATTTGATGTACACTGCAAAAACAGGTATCTTCTTGGTGTCTTCGTCGAAGATACTAAGACATTAAAAAGTATTTTGAAAACTTTAGTGTCTTATTTTCACTGGTGTTTTCATAAAAGTATCTTCGCTGAAAACACCATTAATGTCTTATGAAAATTTAAGACACTGTAATGTGTTTTAGATTTTAAGACAGAAAAGTGAGTTACCAAAAACGTCTTCCATGAAGACGTTTTATATGATGTAAAAGGTTTGTGCCCAAAGACACAAAAACTAGCTGAAACACTTCGTAACCAGAAGACACTAAATAGTAAAATGATTGTAAAAGTCTTGAACTACTCACACCGAATATGAGAGTGTCTAACAATTAAAATTAAATCAACACTCAAATATTAATAAAAATAATATAAAAAATAATTTAAAATAATTATAGATCCTTTAGGTACTCCATAGGATTGTAAAAAATTGTTTAAAAAAATTTATAAAATAATGAAGCCCAATATTTCATTGATACAACATTTTACACATATTTTTTATTATTTTCATTATTTTTTAATGAATATATATATTTAATAACATAATATTTGTATCCTCATCAATAATTTATTTGTTTATGTAGAGCACTTTAAATAAGCAAATAAATTATTAATAAGGATACATATATTAAATTACAATAAAAATACAAAAAAGAAAAAAAACAACATCGATGCCATAAATGGCATCGATGTTTTTTTTTCCCTGTCAAACCAATTAAGTTAAAATAATAATGAATGATTAATCATTTAGATTGTATTATGTATCTGTATCACTTGAATGTCAGTACATTGGCACACGATCATTTTTATGATCCAACCACCGTACCAGTAATTATATATATTTTTTTATGTATTTATTTTCTTATTTATTTATTTATTTATACACTTAAATTGGTCCATGATACCACTACGAGTTGAATCAACTGTCAAATTAGAAAGATAACCTCAAATATGCTGAAATATGGAAGACACTATTTGTGTTTTCACATAAGTTACCAATAGCATCTTACACTGAGATACCTTTGATGTTTTTAAAAAGACATCAAAGGTGTTTTAAAAACGACTACAAAAGTGTCTCACGGTAAGACACCTGTTTTTGCAATGTAAGAAATAACAGATATTCATTGAAAAATTGAGTACGCGTAGCAAGACAGCAAATATTTTTATAATTTGACTACGATCGAATGCAAACTTAATTAATGAAAGAGGAGAAAACAGAGAATTGTGGCACGAACGCGACGCGGAATGGGAGGGCAAAAAGGTAGCTAGAGAAAAACAACTTTTCAAACATAAATGTTTACCGCAAGAATTATGGAGACTACGACTTGTGACTCGTCTTCGGAAAGCCCTAAGATATTATGAGTCAGCAGTACCTGTGTGACTCATAGCATCAATGAAAAGAAGTTTCTCAAACCCAAGTGCCTTGAGAGTGAGGAACCTCAAGGAAGGAGATGAGAAGAGGGAAAGAACTTACTTTCGTCTGGAACGTCTGCACCGAAAAAAATCTGTTGTTTCTGGCGCATGGCAAACTACTACTACTGGAGCATTTATACAAAACTATGAAAGTATAGGCATTGTGGCACCGTAGCAAGAAATCTATGCTCTAAGAGCACGGATTTCTTGCAAACGTAGCTCAATGGAGGGGGAACTACAACCGTCTGTGCATCGTTACTATTCGAGCATAATTGTGTTGTGCGTAGTGTTCCGACTTTATACTCTTATAGTTGAAGCTTATCGTACACGGAATTAAAGAATTTTTCGTGCTTATCAAGAAAAAGGTCCTCTGATTAATTAGGTAGTAACGACTTTAGGTAAAATTGACCGATTTTAAGCTCTCTATTAAAATACAAACGAATGAGTTAAATTAGTAAAGTAATTCTATTAAACAACAATGCACAGGCTAAAGCAAATTAATTTATTATTAAAAAAGAAAGTATGCGTAAATAAAAGCAACAAAATAAGGATTAAAACAATAAAAAATAAGGCACAGGCGTAAAGCAAAATGAAAAGTATAAAAGAAACTAAAATTAAAAGTATATATTAAAAAATGAACTGTAGTTTAGCGTCAATCGCCAAAACTGGGGAACCGGCTGCAGGGTGGCGCGATTGACGCGACCTACTTAGGATATTTCGTTTTGATGAACAGAACAATCGAAAATCATTTCCAGCCATCTCCGACCACTTGTATTCTCGTAGTATAGAAATATACGAGAAATTTTCTATTTTTTAATTTTCATGTAAGCTGTGGGACCGGTTGCAGGGTGACGCGGTCGACGCTACGTGCACAGGGTTTTTCGTTTTGATCCAAAGAACAATGGAAAATCATTCACAGCCATCTTCGGCCACTTGTATTCTCATAGCACGGAAATATAGGGAAATCTTCGAATTTTCAATTTTCATGTAACCTGGGGGACCGGTTACGGGGTGGCGCGATTGACGCAACGTAAATGGATTATTTTTTTTTGTAAGAAGAATAGTGGAAAACTAAAAAAAATATCGACCTGATATCGATTTTTTCTTCACTCCTATACCATTTACACTAAAATTTTTATCATATCAAAAATATTTTCATTACTTATTTCGTTACAAACTTCTTTTTTATATTTTATTTTAAAGAGGAGGAAAGAAAATGACAGTGTTTTTATTTATGTACGGATTCTCACTGCTATTCATTTTCTATATCTGCACTAACTATGAAACGTGGTTGCGTTTTGCATTTATTCCACAATGCACTATATTGACATTTGCTCAGAAGTGCAAATATCAAGAAAACGTTTATGTTTAAGAAACCATTGATTTGTTAACATTTTGAAATTATTTAAATAAGCATACAAATAAGAATTGCTCTAAACATTGGCAACTTTATGCACTTTTCATGAAAGCCCTATGTATTTTATAATCGTTATTACGTATGTTTTCCATGATCGAAAATCTTCTTTAAATCAAAGTTTCAAAATAAATCATAGAAAACATTTTACTACTGTCAAGAAATAAAATATTAACAGGTTTTCAGTAGGGTATTCAGAAAAGAGTAAAATCCTGAAAAATACAAAATGGTGATTATTTCCAAAATATCAAGGATAAACAAATCATTTTGCACCATTACTAGTCAGTATTGTAGGAACTAGTTCTTAAATTTTGAGCCAAATCTAAGACCCCGTCCATTTTAGATACGATGATTCGACATGGAATAATTCATAAATAAAGGCAATTCAATGATATAAAAAATTAGTAATATTATTGTTTTTACTTATGCAACAACACAGTTGTATAGTTTTATAGATCAAGAAAGTTAAATGACCTTTGAAAAAGATTTTAATTCCCCACCTACTGGCGAAATTGTTGTTACACGTACTCATTTGTATATGTTTCACAATCATCTTTAGAGAAACTTGTTATAGTATGTGGCGTGTTTTTTTACCAACTGGCAAATTACTTTTTGTTACACCACCAAAAATCCCATTTACCACCATACAATTTCTTTTCTTGGGCGCCAACTGATTTTTATACGGGAAATCAGTAAACCAGGGCCTGGCTCTCTCGGTCGGAGAGAGGATAGGACTGTGGATTTGGGGTGTTAATTTTCGGCCTTTTTCTCTACTGATACAGACGGCCCTCACGGATGAAACAAAAAAGAGATTAAAATAAAACAAGGCACTCCAAATTTCCAAACTAAATCTCAAATCATAAATTTATTCCGTTTTCAGCCAAGTCAATACGGAAATTTGGTACAATATAAAAACAAAGAAAAAAAAGAAAAGAGAAAGAAATAACAAACAAAACTATTTTAATCAGAAAAAAAAGGAAATCAATTGGGTTCAAGAAAGATTTTTCACACTCGGCTACAAAGTTACTAAACACCGCTCAGGGGTTTACGCCGTACAAAAATAAAAGTAGCTGAATATCATATCAATTGAACAAAATTCGAAGAAAAAAAGAACAACTCAATAATCAACTAAACTTTAACAGTAAGCAGAACGTGGTACAAATTCATACAAAATTAATCAACAATCCGAAATTCTAATTTTGGTCTTTGCCTGCTAACACAACAAAAGAAATTGCACTAAGGCTCGGTACTCAATCCCACGACGTAAAGTCCTCGTTACAAAGTACTTATCTGGGTACAGTTTTATACAATTTCGCCGTGGCTTGCCCCACGTGGCCAGTCGGACTCCGTTCCAAGGTTTCGGACGCCGCAATATCCCACGATCCTCGCTTCCGCGACGTGGCAAGACCGATAACTTGCCGATGCTCAAGAATTGAAATTATCAGCAAGAAACCCGAACGGCCTGAGACTTTCACGAGTTCCGGACTCACGATGTGGTTCCCGGGTTGCCAAGAGCGATCCGTTCCCTTTTAGACCAAACGACCAAAGACCTTGAGCATTGCTCGAGAAGCTCGTCCAGCGCTGCAGGTCCCCGCCAATTTCCCATCCTCCTTGACCTTGCCCGGTATTCTAATTGGGCGAGAATTGCGTCGTCTGTGAAGGCCAATCGTCATTTTCGCAGGAGTGTGACGTCATAGAGGGAAACAATTTTCATGACCAATCTTGGGCATGAAACAAGGTGCTGGCTAATTAGTGAAGATGTTGGGGGTCGACTTGTAGCCTCTCCTCTAATCGCCAAATCGGCGCGATAGCCTCTCCTTTGGTCGTCGATCGCAACGCTGGAAACTCCAAGTTCTGCAGAGATCGCTCTCACCGGCTTCCCGGACTCGAACCTCGGGCCGTTGTCCACATGAAAGAATTTCCGTGTAATTAGATAAACAAGAAAAGCATAATCAAATTCCCAAAACCTTTGATCGAATCCTTCTGACAATTGTCCATACTCTTTCCGCAGTTTATTTCTCGTCGTCGAGGAACCTCGCAAAGACCGAATTAAATAAAATAAAAACAAAAATTATTGAAGCTGTAGCAAAAATAATACAAAAATAAATAACGCTATTGCTCGTCGGGTCTTTGTCACCGGTTTGAAAGAGGAAAAGTGGCTTAATTATTTTACCACCTTACAAGTACAACAATTTCCCCAACAGAAGTGAAATGTGTTGTCGCATAAGTAACCTTACTATTAACAACTTTCTATATTTTTGAGTTGCCTTTATTTTTTACAGGAACAGTATATTATAAAAACAAATGATTCCTTCTGTTAATTCAATTCAAGTTATAGTATGTATCAAACAATTTTTTTTTCAAAAAAAAACATATGAGATTTTATGTGAGATCTAACATGAGGTACTATGCGAGTTCTCATATGAGATATTCAAAGTTGGCAATAGTAAGGTTACTTATGCGACAACACATTTTACTTCTACAGATTCAAAAAGTCAGTTAAACTTTGAGAAGGTCATCAATTCGCCAGCTATTGGCGAAACAGTTGTACTATATAATAAGTTTCTCTTAAGATGATTGTGAAACAAATGCAAAAGAGTACGAATAACAACAGTTTCTCCACTAGGTGGCGAATTAAAATCATTCTCAATGTTAGTTGGTCTTTTTGATTCCATAGAAGTGAACTATGTTGCCGCATAAGTAACAACAGTAATATTGCCAATATCCCTTGATATAACAATGAACGTTTTCCAAAAGTGGACAAAATTATTGCTAGTTGATTGATTCGAAAAAAGTTTGGTATTTGTAAATTGAATTCTTTGGTCGAGACAGTATGGGATGAGTTCGGCGCAGGAACGAGCATTAAATAAAATGACACACGCCAAGGTAAATTACTATTAAAATGAAAAATAAAACGATATTTATTACTAATCCTGTTCCCCTTACAATCCCGTCTTTTCCGGTTTTATGCCAAACGGTCATCGGTCGTATAAAACTATTTTCTCCCATTGTTCAGTCGTTGAGGATTGAACAATTTAAACATCCTTGGTAAAAGTGGGCACCATTGCTTGCTCCTCAATGATCCCACATTTTATTATTATTTACAATTGGTGATGTTTCGGTATAAGTTAACATTAATTCGGGTGATAGGTTCCGCGTGCCTTGCGAGACTAGGCTTAATTGCACAAAATTAGTTCGATTTTTCAATAAATATTTCTTTCAATATTCTTGAGTTATCTACTCAATTTCCTTGCTATCTTCCTTTTCTACTCTATTTAATTTGAAGATCGTTTTTTATAAGATTGAGGTCCATTTGAAATTAATTTATAATCTCTCTTAATGTAAGATTGAGGTCAGCTTATATTAAATTAAATCTATTATTTATTTCTATTTTACACGAATTTTAAATTTATTCATTATTTATTATATTAATTCGTCCAGGAATCAAATAAAAGCAGAATCAGTGACAAGGTAGGCTTAGTACTATATTTTATTTATTTCAACGGGTACCCTAGAATGTTATAAGTTTGAATTGTTAAACCATGATTATCATCAAAATTAGAAAATTTCAACTCTTATAGTAACAAATAAAACGAGATCTACTAATAAAATCGCTACAAACTTAAGTGTATCACATGTAAACAAATATGCGGTTGTATTTTACACGCACTGAGAGAAATGGATCGTTGAATTAACGACCCAAGTCGTACGACTTAAGTCGCTGGTTTAGATTTAGCTATTTTAGGTCGTAAAATCGTGAATCACTTGCGCTTTCTAAACGCGCATGCAAAACTATGGTAAATTCATCAGTGACATTTTAAAACATAACCTCACTTACACAAATCAATTTATAGTATCAACGACTTGGGTCGCTGGGATCTGTACGCCCTGAAGGTAGTTGAATGTACGACTGAAATTCGTTCAAACAGCGACGGAGATAGCTGTTTCAACGACTCATTTCTCTCAGTGCATATATTAAAATAGAATATGATTGGTTCACCTTAAACTTTCAGCATCTGAAATATCTACATCTCTAAATTGTTAAACTGGGATTATTTTTTGATTCGTGTTGTTACCGACATATGTATTAATATTTTTAAATATGTTAAAATGTCCGTTACTTTGTCGCGCGAAAATACATTAAATGTTTTATATTTATGTAATTTTAATCAACAAAAAATTGTTGCTAATTTCAAATCCATCGAAGAGTATAATCGATTGCACCTTTTTTTCACTTCTAAATTCACAGTGTATATCACAATGAATTTCAAAACAGATGTTATGTTGTACAGCGTTATGTTAACAATGTACAAGAATTTTTACACGCAGAAAAATATTTCTTTAAACATACTTGATTGTTCAATACAAATTACTGAACTAACCTATAAAGACAGGACAAATTACAAAAGAACGAACAATCTATGTAGCTGTTCAATAAACATCACTGTTTCCTCAGTGAACGTTGCTGTTACTTCAAGCGTACTTACTGAAAGGTTCAGTAAAATTTTTTAGCATTATGACTTCATCCGGACTTTGCAATTAATTTAATAATTTTTATTAAAATGTTTTCTTGCGTCTAGTTGAAAAATCACAAACTGTAATTATATGGACTATTATAGTAACACCGATGGTATTTCTTTTTACGAATTGTCTGTTTCATTATACAATTATCATATTTTTTCAACGGAATATTCTAATATATTGCAACAATTTGTCATTTTATACGTAATAAAAACTATATTAAATGCCTTTTCAATAAGAAAAAGCACTGAAAAATATTTTGTGTTACAAAGTCAATAAGATGCTAACAAAGTTTTTAGATACAGTCATAGATAGATGCAGGCACAGATAGACCCTATCATAAGATATGTAGTGAAGATCAAGCTACCTCATACAGATTGGTGTTTAAACAGTTGGCAATACCGAAACATCAAAACTGACCCGATGTTGGCATCCATGCGAAGCAGTATTGATACCAATATTATTCAGCCAATACTGCATCAGTGTGATGTTCAAGAGTGAAGCAGCATCGATTTATTACTCCAAACATACCGGTCTAGGTAATCTCAATGAATTCAATAATGAATTCAATAATGCTATAATATTGGCGTTTCAGTATTGATACGCAATAAAGAAGCGCTTGTTTTTTTCCGTGTAATGTTACACACTAACAACTAAAGATATGACTAAGAAGGTGGCCATAAATTTGAAGAAGTTGGAGTTTTGCATTTCCTTTTACAGAAAAGTATTTAGTTTTTTTTTTTTTTTTTTTAATTTTTTTCAATGATCTAAATACTGCCTGTAAAAGGCTAAATTTTAACTGTGATATAAATGAGGTTTTCAAGATTTTATACACTTTCCAACATAGTTATTAATATTTTTAATTTAAAGCGTTAAAAATTAATTAATTATAGTGTTAAAGTTCGCTAAATTTAAATATTTCGTCGAAAATAAATTTTCGAAGTAAATTTTGAATTCAGTAATAGCAAAAATATATAAATCGAAACCGTTGATCGATTTTTATAAAAAAAATAACCACTCTACTTAGAACTGATGAAAGGGTTTTTTGGCAGCTGTCACTGTCACAAGACGATTTTTATTGAAATAAATAAATTAAGCAAATTTCAACACCATAAGCTATAGAAAAAAAGTATAACTATACATAAAACTGTACATAAAAAGTTTTTGAAACCTTGAAAACTCGGTTTAAAATATGAGTTAAATTTTAACATCTTGTTTATACTATTACTAAATTAATTGTACAATTTGTATAAACAAACTTATTTGTTTTAAAGTACCATAATTTTCGTTGCAAAAAAAGTTATTTTAAAGTGATCATGTATACAATGTACGAAAAATAATAGATGAAAAAAAAATTACTGTCAGAATAATACCACAGAAAAAAATTAATAATTTATTGTACAATGTTATTATAGAGGTAAATATGATGATTATGTATGTTGGCGATTAACGCGAAGTTTGCGCCTTCTACATTTTCATTATAATATAATGATTATATTATTTGTTCGCTATTAATATCTTGATGTTTTTCCTTTTCTTTACTGCTTTTGCTTTTATTTGTGTTTTACGTTTTACTTTTATTTTGTTTTTGGCTGCAACGTTAATTTTTATGTTCATAATGCGATTTTTATCTTTATTTTTGCGAAGTTATATTGGTATCGCAAATTTCTTTTGTACTTTTAATTTACGCCTATCCCGCGTGGAAAAAAATACTGCCAGCTGGTCTGGCAAAAGTCTGGATCGTAATCGCGAGCCAGACGTCTGCCAGATGCATACCGTACTAATGCCAGACTTCTGAAATCTGGCACTAGTATGGCATAAATCTGACATGCGTCTGGCTCCCGATTACGATCCAGACTGTTGCCGGACGAGCTGGTAACTAGTTTTTCTGCGCGGGATATTACTTTCTTTGTATATTAATTTCTTTTGCGCTTTGTTTTAATAAACAATTTTGCCTTGCATGCACCTGAAAGTTTATACAATTATAAAGGTTTCGATTTATGTTTTAATTCAAAATCATTTGCATGCTTACATTCGCTTAAAATTCAGTACAGCTTTACTTTTCCTTAATTGCTGTATCGATTGAATTATCGATAAGTCCACGAAATACTTGTCAATTTCGTGTCCGTGTACGCTTGTGTGCGTGCCACACTAAAACTCAAATCCACACCGACGCAGCGAGCCAATCAACGCCAGGATTCCCACCGTCGCTGCGAACGGATTCCTTTTCTTTTCTATTGTCAGATTGGTTAACATTTTTGCCCTCCTTATCCCGCGACCGTGTAAATTAACTAATCTCACACGCGGTATTTCTTTCCTTGTTACGATTTCAATTTATAATTATCATAATTTATTCATGCTTTGCCTCATAAAAATAAATATAAATTGCCTCATTTAGTTCCACCTTAAAATTGCTTATTGCACTACCTCGCTCTGCCTCATTCCGCTTGCATGCTGTCAAAGTAAAACTATTTTTTTGTCAATATTTCGTTAAAATTCGATTCCTTAAACTTTTGCTCATCTTTCTAAATTCTTTTAACGACGTAACTGCTAAACTTCAATTATATTACCGAAACCAAATCTTTGCTTCAATTTTACTTATCTTTATTCTGAGTTCATAAATAGCCTTTGTTTTTCTGTTCTTTATTAAATTATTATGATTTGCTACCATGCAAATTTGATCGGCCAAAATCGTTGCTGTCTATTTATTCTGCTGAATCACGGTAAGTGAAATAAAATTATTTTATAAACGCTTTTGCCTTTGCATCTCCTTTTATTTTTTTTTTTTTGTTTTCTAATTAACCACGCAATAGCGCGAGGTCACTAATTTTTCCCAGTTTAGTAGACTTTACTAAACTGAGATTTGTTGTCAGATATAGAACAATGTAAAATACACATTTTAACGTATATTTTAAATATTATTACAAAGTTAGGAATAGCGTTATTAAAACATACTATTATTAGTATACATTTAAAAATGACATGCGCATTTATTCACAGAAGCACAAATCCGATGTTTTCTGATCCACAATTCTCATCTCTAACTTTCACGCACTTCGTTTGGAAACGCCTTAAAAGGAATGATCGCAATTTTCGGCTTGCATATTATTACGGTTACCAACACAAATTTTCTTCTGACGACAATTTACTTTTTTTTGTCGAGGAATTGTCAAGACCTCGCACATAGGGTGTTGGTAATTATGAAAACAGATAATAAAAACGAAAGAAAATTTCATTAGCATTCATTTTCCCTGTCTAAAACACGCGCTTTCCCACATCACTACGATAACCCCACGCGCTGTATTTTGTGGGGCCCCACCAGAGGCGCATATCTTCCATCGGCGACCACGTTATAGCATTAATTTTGCATACTCGATGGCCTTAAATGAAAATCTCTATTTATAACATAATGATTAATTACCTTAAAATATATAGTTTATAATATAATATAAAAATATATTATCCTAGTAATATTATGAATTTACTCAAACGTTTATAAATTTAATTATGAATTTTTTAAATGTGCTTTTTTTCAATTTATATATTATAGTTATCCAAACGGACAATATTAAAATGTTTTAAGTCAAGATTCAAAATTTATTTAAATAAAACCTTTTTACATTATGTAAATCCAATCATTTTTTTGATAATTTTAAAATAAAATCTTTCTGAAGTACTGTTAGTACACATGTCGAAAAACTGACAAAAAATTTTGTTTATGCCTCAGAAAAAAATCAACGCTGTAAAAGATTTTTTTTACAAAGTTGTCAAAAGTTTGAATAGTTTTTGAACATTTTTATTTGCTCGCCTTTTAAATATAAATAAGCAACATTAATCAATGAGTGGTTGTACATTCATTGCACCTCTTTGTGTATCAACGAAAACGCCGTTCGGTTATCTTTGTTCGTCGGTCGAAAAGACAATAGCGCGACCGCTTTCGGGTCAAGAGTATTTTCTATGTTTAGAATTACTGAGATTCTTCCTAATTCTGGTGAAATTATTAACCCGGGAGTGGTCGCGCTAGGGTCTTTTGGACCAACGAACAAAGATAACGAAGCTTTTGAAGGAAAATCCCGCTTGAAGCCAAAAAATGTATTTGCTTGAAGCAAATGTTTTCGTCGTGTTTGGAATGGCGTGAAAATTTAAATGCAAATGAGTATTTATTGTGAAAAAATAAAAATTTTTCGTAATAAAATATTGTAAATATTCTGAAATTTATAAAAACATTTAATAACAATTATATATTAAAAAATTCTCATTTAAACAAATTTAACTTGAAAATAAATTCATATGTGTAAACAATCATGTTGTACTTAACTAACCTGATTAAAGTAACTAAACATGAACTTAAGTAGAACGATGACTTCTATGTCTGCATGTGAGAAACGTGACTTAACCGCTACATCTAAGAGGTTACGGCGCATGACAATGAATTGTGCTTGCGCGACGTTGTACAAATTTGGATTTGCTTCAAGCAAATATATTCGCTTTCGGACTTTTGCTTTAAACGATGTCGGAATGTCTCAGAAATTTAAGGCCGTCAGGTACACGATCAAAATAAACATAAAATATGTATATCTAAATTTTAGATTCTGAAATTATGAAACATTACAAAATATGATAAAACTAGTAAGATAAAACAAAAATGTCAGTTTTCATGCACTGAAAAAAAAGTTTGGTAATGTATTGCCAAAAACTATGGCAAACGTAACTCACAGGGACTTATCTTTTATATTTTCATATAGGAGTTTCGTTTGAGTCGTCAACAAGATCGGACGTGTTTTGCTCGAGCTCCGCAGACTGTTTTGTTTTGGCATATCGCTTGCTCTTACAAGTATATTTTTCCAACTACAACGAGTTCCACGCTACATACCTTTTTTTACTTTTTACTTTTTTCGTTATTTGTCCCCAATTGTCGCGATGTCTATTGCTTCGAAGAACATCTCAAGCACCAGGAAGTCTCCGATCAGTATGGAAGATATCTGGAAAAGGCTCGACGAAATAAAAAGCGACATTTTTACTGGTCGCGAGGCTATTCAATCAGACATCAAAGCGCTGAGGGAAGATAATGCTAATTTTAACAAAAGGCTCGTTGAATTAGAGACAGCAAACGCGGAGCTGA
>JABFOV010004663.1:0-13464 GCA_022817685.1 Aradophagus sp. ZL-2020 | reverse complement strand
TATCATCGACTAGCTTACTGTCAAGAAAAAAACGGTGAACAGTTTGAGCATTTATTGTAAACTGAAACTGAAGCACCCCGTTGGTGAGAGGCGAGGGGACTCACCTTATTCAAGGTATTTTTTATTTAGTTTTTTATTTGGAAGTGTTTTTCTTAAGATATTAAACCGTTTCCATAATTTTCCTACGATATCATGATAAATCGTTTTTTCCCGATTACATCGCCATCTATCAGCAATTCGAAAAAAATTTCCGAATAAAAGTTACTTATTTTTTCACAAGGAATCCAAATCTGCAATAAAAAATGGGGGTTCCCATTTAAGATTTGAAAGTTACCCCCTGCCCCACCCGTAGGGGGTGGAGGTAGGGGGGCAATTTTGGTGTCATTTGATAGCTTTTTTAAAAATAACAAACACGTGTTTCAGCGTTTCTCGATGCAAAGCGTAGTTTCCGAGATATTTGACCGTCCCGGAACTTTTAGGACACCCTGTATAAATGTGACACATTCTAAAGAAAATTGTTTTGTATCTGATGTAATACAAATATTAGTAATATTAACTTCTTTTTAAATTTACTTACATTTATTCCATTTTTCAAGCACATCAAAACAACACAACAAAAAGCCGGCTACAACACGTACTGACACTTCGCAGCCACGTTCACTCATTCGATCATTGTTGCCACGGTTCCTTAATCGATTGCGCGGTCGATGGCGCTGTTTACTTAGTCAACCGCGCTTTTGAGATCGTTAATTACTATATGAGTAGTGTCGTCCACAATTTAAATTTCATACTACTTACATTGTACGATATAGTCTTCTCAGTGTATCACTACAAAATCTTTCGAATGATATCACTCGTGACAATATTACAACTCTCAGATGTGTTATTATAGTAACGTATATAAGTATAAAAATAATTATATAGACACAATAATGCTACATCTAAAATGTATAATAAATATCGTTTCATTTTCAATCACACTGATCACTTTATTTATTGAAGTTTCGGACAACTAGTTTTTTTCCTTTTTCAAAAATGTCAACAAAAAAATAAATAAATAAATATTACATTTTAAACGAAAGGATAACAAATTAAGGATGTTCTATACCTATCTCAAAATCAGCTATTTTGAACTAAACGCAAATACCACCTTTTGTATATATTAATGTTTCGTTTTATATTATCTGATTAATATTTAATCAACAAACTGTTTGAAAAATTTTGTTTGAAAAAATAATAAATATTTTAAATGTAAATCCAATTTTTTTGAAAAATAATGACATATTCACCAAATTTTAATTTAACACATTTTATAATGCAGCCCGCGTGGAAAAAAAATACTGCCAGCTGGTCTGGCAATAATCTGGCAAAAGTCTGGATCGTAATCGCGAGCCAGACGTCTGCCGGACGCATGCCGTATTAATGCCAAACTTCTGAAATCCGGCATTAGTATGGTATAAATCTGGCATGCATCTGGCTTGCGATTACGATCCAGACTTTTGCCGGACGAGCTGGCAACTAGTTTTTCCGCGCGGAAGACTATAATTTTCTAAAGTTTCAACAAGGTTCACAGTCTCTGACCGAAATATTTGACTTTGAAGTTTTAATAAAGTTACATTGATTGAATATCTGTATACATAATTTTTGTTATCTTTGAATTTGGATATCTCAGGTCACAGGCTGTGAATCTTCTTAAAATTTTGGAAAATTATGGAAAAATACGTAAATAATAATTATACAAAGTTTCATTAAATTCTCATTATTTATGAGATACGTACAAAACACTCTTAAGTTTGAAAAGCTAACATTATATAAAACATATTTTCTACAAACCGTTTCTATCATTTAATTACTTGTCTTCTTTTTCTACCGTTATATGGCTGTTTCAAACATTTTTGAAACTTGTGTATTTGTCTTATCACTTAAATTCGTAAATTTTGTGCTCATTTAGCAAAAATAAAACCTCTCACAGTTATCGTAGTGTATTGCACTTATTTACTACACTTAAAGTGTTATTTATCACAGAACAATGAATAAATATGAAATAATGACGGAGTTAATCTTTTAATGTCTAGTGGACTCATCTCTACTATTTCTAATTGACATGATAATAGTAATGAAGTCAGTGGTCCATGAAAGTACCAATTTAGTTATTATGTTTTGTTACCACCCGCGCGAAAAAGTTACAAGTCTGGATCACAAGCGCGAGTCAGCCTCTTGCCAGGTATATACCATGTCGTTGCCAGACAAAATAAGCTGGCAACAGTATGACATATGTCTGGCAAAAGGCTGGCCCGCGCTTGGGATCCAGACTTGATACCAAACTGATGCCAAACTCATGCCAATCTAATACCAGACTTGTTTTTCCACCCGGGTCATGCCAAACTAATGTCAGACTTATTTTTCCACCCGGGATGACTTCGGATTTTACGTATGCGCAGAGCGCATCGCGCATACTCATTTAACTACAATTTTACACTTTTACCGTAACTCCCGTTTTTGTTACTCCATTGTAGTGGAGTAACCCTGCTGGACATCCGTTATTGTGTGAAAATTGCACTCTTGAAACTCCCTTCTTACTCCGGATTTTTAACAGTGTGATATGAATCATTTCAGAAGTTAATCTTTCATTTAGATTCACCTCTTTGTCTTATATTTCAACACCTTCCCAATCTATAACATGATCCTTTTTTATTCGATATAAGGCAATGGTGTTTTGTTATGTAATTGATGTGGTAATTGAATAGTGTTTTGTATTTGTTTATCCTAGTTATTAAATGCCTTTTCGACTGTCCCACATATGTACTATTACCGTGTCGTCCAGTGACAACATAATTTCATTTTTTCCAATGGATATCTTCTCGATGTCTTTAACAAGAAACCAACTGTCCTTTATATAGGATTTTGATTTTGGAATGGACACATTTATGATATTATAAATGCAAAAATTTAATATTTATTAATTTTGGTTTTATATTTTTTTTTTGAACATTTTTTAATATTTTTGATGTTTTTGTGTTTACAATATTTCTTTTCTTTTAGAAATCTATAATATTATGTGTTAAAATTCTATCAGTTAATTGATACTTATTTGTGATAAAATAATTGTGATAATTGTAATAAATGATTTAATTGTAACTTTTATGTGACATGTTTTTCACTTTTTTTAATAACTTTGTAGCAGGGTTGATAAGAACCATGATTGTTTTAACAAACCAAAAGAATCAGAGTATTTTCATTTAAATCGGACTTTTTTTATTTAACAGTTTTTATTTTATAACTTAATAGTCAATACATATCTAAAATATCGTTTAAAACATTGGATCACAAAACAAATTGAGAACTTGAAAATGAAAAGTATTTTTCGACCAATACCGACAAATTTTTATTGACTCGGTCCTTTTACAAGACTTTTTATTTACATATTTACCCAGACGTCAATTTGAATATATATAATTTAAAACTTGTTACATTACAAAAATTAATTATTATTTAAATTTCATAACTCTGAAAATCTTAATGATAGTTTCAACAAGCAAACCAACATTACAATGAATGCTAATTATTTAGATTTTGAATGTTACCCACATTTACTTAACGAGTTTTCATTTAACGCTTTACTAGTATAGTATATAGTAAACAAGTTTACTAAACGAAAGTGCATTTCGACAATAAGTCTATTTAATATATTTACTAAGTATCCTACAGAGAAAAAAAAGATTACAGGTGTGAATTGGCGCCTGTATCGAATCGAATCGTAAAATGGCTATTTTCATTTTCGTTTTTGATTCCTTATTGGTTTAAACTCTGGCGGGTCCATTTAAACCTTTCTCTTAATCTTATGAAAACTGATTCTATTATGCACAACGAGCGTTACATCAATTTAAAATTTAATTTTTGAATTGAAAGTTTTATTTATTTTCTTTCAATGTTATTTCAATCAAATGTTAAATTAAATTTTATGAGATGAAAAAAAAATAAAATTTATTATATTTATTATATTTATTTTATACAATTTAATTTCACATTGCGAGAGATTTCGATAAATTTAATTAAAACAATATTTATACTAAACTTAAATTTAAATTTTAAAATAAAAATTGAATTTAAATTTTAAATTAATGTGACGCGCGAAACACGTAGTTGAATCTAGTATATAAAAAACATTTATAGTGTTTTAGAAATATGCAGAGAACGTTTAATGTAATTTATATCTTAATTTGTTTTGAATATATTTCATATTTTATTCATATCATATTTTGTAAATATTTCAGAATGTTTTGCGCTATTGGGGCTTGTTTTAAATGAGAATCAGTTCTATGTAAAAATAAAAAATAAACTTATTTGAATCGTGATTTTAATCAATGATTTAAATCATGTATCAGTCCTGTTTTGCAGTAATGTTGTTATGTCGCATTGATGTCATTTAAAAGTTGCACTCAAATCACACTGAAGGGCACCTTCTGAGATACCTGTAAATTGAGACAAATGAGTCACACTCACGCGTGACTTCACCGCGAGGTCAAAGGTTTGCAGTCACTTGAGTACACAAAATTAATTCGTACGTTTATGTAAATTAAAACGGTTTTCTAAAGCAATCTATTCTTACTCTCTAGTATGATTCTCTTGATCACTGCTGTAAATACTTTCACTGTCGCTGCTGTTTTCATCGTAAAGATACAGGTCACTGCCGCTAGTACTGCCCGTACTTCCAGTGGGATGCGATGGAATTTGAGCCGGGATCGCGGGCAATGCAGCTGTATTTGGCGGCAATGCCGAGATTGCCGCATTTCCTAGGAAACTGTGTGCTTCGTACATGTACTGCCGATTCATAATATCCAGCTCCAAATTATCCAGCGAGTACATGACGTTTACACCTTGCGTCACTGATCGACTACTTTCCGGAAGTTACGATTCACGACCGTCGCTTTCAATGCTTGAGCATCTTCAGCTGAGACAGAAAGACTAATTTCATGTCCGATTCGTCACGTGTTGACGAGTGCTTGTCAAAGCTTTCCAAATATCGACGCGTGCCGGTCGCGTGACCGCTTACGTTCGTCCGTAATCCGTACGTGCCGTAAATTTCACTCACTGTATTCCATTGTAAAGCCATCAAATCCGAATGAGTTATGTCAATTAATCTTATCAATCTTACATTGTTCATCGCAGATTTCAGTATCCATTGTTTTCTTTTTCATTTTAATGTTTCCAATTTAATTAGACTTATTATTGCTTTTTTGATTTTAGCATATTTGTTTTTCTGTTACTAAGACAAAATAATTTATTAGATCAATTGTCATTGGCCAGTCATGATTCAATTTACAAAAACGTTTGTCTTATTGCAAGAATTTTATTTATACGATACCTTCATTAAGTAATAGGTTACAATCTAGTATTATTACTAAATTGTACCTATTGTATTTAAAGTAATATTGATTTAATAAGAAAATTTGATACTTTTAAAGTAAAATTTTCATCACGTTTAACAATTCAGCTGTTTTCATATAACACATTGTATGATAACTTTGTGCTTATAAAATAGTCATCGAAGGGACTTATGTTAATATAAGTAACAGCAAATTAAATGTCATGTTCTTAATCAATCTTAGTTAACAGAACAATGCTACTTTTTAATAGTCTTTTCTATACATTTTCCTTGGATTTGTATGTATAGCTTCGTGATCTACTTAAGTGTTCGACTTGCTAAATTTGATAATGTCGCTTTTTTGATGATTATTTCCAATGGCTCCATTTAGTTGATGTTTCACACTTATAACACTTGGAAAACTAGTTTAATATGTATCCGATTTTTGATAATTAAGGAAAATTATGTTATCACTACGAATCAAATACAAATATTACGACTGAAGCTCGAGGAATTGACGGTTGTCCAATACTGTCAAGAGTTGCAAGCCAAACCGGGAAACCATTTACGAGGAATCCGAGCGACACGGCTACCGTCCAATGGGCGGTCGTGGGAGGCGGTATGACCATGGTTGCTGGGGTACTTGCGCCGCCTCTGCATCGATTTGAAATCTGTCCCTCACTTGTACATGACAATTAATACCCAAGATTCTTTTAGTACTGAGATGATCATACAATTTTTCGCTAAGACGCAACTATTGTTTAACATAACAAAGATAAAAATGAGTAATTGTTTTGTTTCTGCGTAAACATTTTTTACTTGCAGTAGTTCTATCATGACAGGTACTGCAAAAAGATTAAGATATAATTTTGAATATATATTCTGTAAGGGAAGAAACATGATTATCAAAAGCTTAAAGTCGATTTATCGTTTATGAGTTGAGATATTTCTTGTCAAGGTTAAGTAAAAATATATTGAAGGTACTAAAAATTTGTGTTTAACGTTTTCTTTTGCATATAAATCGAGTTTGATAAAAAAACTCGTAGAATATATTCATTAGAATGTAACAAATGAAGGAACCAGAGTTTAGAGTTAATTAAATACTAATTTTCCATGATACACGTTATATTTAAGTCATACTTCAGTATTTCAATTTAAATGAATAAAAATTGTAATGAATAAAAATAATAAATGTTCTAGATTGTATCGTAAATAGTCTTCACCTGTAAAAAAATTTCACTCTAAAACTGTACATTAAAATCTATCGAAAACTGAGGTTATCTGTTGACGTAATTTTTATAAGTATATAGAAATATTAAGACAATATGCATATTATAAATTACAATACAAAGATAAACGACATTTACAGTATTTAGTATATTAAATGAGAGATAAAAAGGAATACAAGTTTAAATTTTTTACTCTAATTAGTAGACATTTAATTTATTTCTATTTCCTTTACTGATTCTATTACTAATTCTATTACTTTTCCATTGTTTTTCAATAACTACCTAGCAAAAAATGTATTAAAAGACATAATTAAAAAGAAATAGAAATTTATATTTTATTTTATCACTCGTGTTGTTAGGTAGTTTTTATTGTTTTACTGTCAAAATAATGCATAAATTATGAGCTAATGATAAAAAAGTATTTCATAATAAACATAACAATATTAACATTTTTATGTAAAAAAAAGTTAAATTTAAAAGAAAAAGAAATTGTTTCCATTAGTCAATAAATCATATACATTCATTTATTACATAGTCTCAAAATCTAACATTTGATGATACAAAAATACAGTCTAGATTGTTTGCATCACAGTCAGTACTGTTTATCTAATAATTTACTTCTCCAGTGTATGTACGCTGATAGAATATTCTATCTTTTATACGTATAAAACATAAATAAGAGCTAAATGCCTGTTTGATATATATGTTTAAAATACGTAATTTTCTATCGAGGTATGTAATAAGTTAATAAAGAATCATCACTTTTAGTTGTCTCAACCAATTTTTTCAGCGCATGAAAAAAAATTTCTTGCGTTAAGTAAAATGTGTTGCCGCTCAAAATAGCGACAAAGAAAACTTGCTAAATTCGTAAATTTCATATTCTAAAAATTATTTCATTACTTGAAAGAATTTGGAACAAGCAGATTGAAATTATTTGCGCTATAAAGCATCTTTATGACACAATACTATAAAAGATATTTTAAAGTATTATTAAATGTTAATATATAATTATTTCTTGCCCCCATAAAAATATATATTAATGAGATTATTTCTGTTTTATAATATTATAATCATATTATATAAATATTATTTTAAAAAAAAAGAAAATATTTTTTTGTGATTTTATATCTTTATGAGGATTAAATTCTTTATTACGGATTTCATACTGTACTTATTTTCTTGTCTATTATACAACATGTGAATTAGTAAATGTAATAAAATTAATATATTACAAAACTAAGAAAGCAGTGCTTTAATTTTCATTAAAAATTATAATGTTTAAATAACGGAAATTGACTTAAAATAAATGTATTTTAAAAACACATACATTAAACTACCACATAAATAAAATTTATTTGAAAATTTATATTTTATAGATCGTAGATGAAATATAAGACTTCGAAAATTTTCTTTTTTTTAGGAATATCATTGATAACAAATGTATTGAATTATATAAAAACATATTTAGAGTGAAAAAAACAGTATTATCTAATAAATGTATTTCAATTTAAAGTTTTTTTTATAAAAATTAAACAAACTTCATGTCTTTAATGTTGTTGAGAATGTGTATTAGTTTTAAAATATGATCAGAAGACACAGTAGTGTATTCGGTTATTACATTATAGTGCAGCTACCCTTTGCGAAAGAAAATATAATCAAAATTATATGTATAAAAGAATCCAATAAAAGTTTGAAAGGTTCACATCCAATACAGTGAATTTTTCAGCGATCTGAATTAAACACTGTGAATTTCTACACAGTATAATTGTCAGAAAATTGTTGTGTAAATGAACACTGTCAATTCGTCAACATTCAATTCGTAAGTAGAAAATTCGTGCACAGATGCTTGGAGCAATGGAATTTCCCGTTGCTGTAAGAGGATTCCCATTGTTTTAAATTGATGAGTACAGAATTTCTGATGACGAATAGGACTCTGACGAATAGTCAGTGTTCGTTTTCACATCAGCTTTCTGACAATTCACTGTGTAGAAATGCACAGGCTTCAACTCAGACTGCTGACAAGTTTACTGTGTTGGATAACAAACTTCCATAAAAATTATACAAAATTAATACTTTAAAACGATTATTATTAAGATTGTCACTTTTTAAAAATAATTATATAGTTCAAATACATTATTCATGTATATATTTTTAATATTGAAATATATATTTGCATATAAAATATACAATTTAGGATTGACAGCGTTGTTTTTTAATTTTAATTTAATATACCTTTTATACATCAATGTTTCATATATTTATAAATCTCTTCAGACATTGTAATGTTTATATGAATTAAAGCAGAGGATATATTTTTTCTTACTATCACATATTTTTAATTGAAATATACATATACATATTTTTAATAAAAATGTGATACACTTTTTTACTTATCAATAAATATAAAAAATATTCAACACCTTGGTGTAGTGGTGGACGCATCGGCTTGGTGAACATGAGAACGCGAGTTCGATCCTTACTCAAAGGTGTTTTTTCCATTACATCAACGAAGCTGATGGGAGGTGAGGTTATTTCGATTCGATGTTCGTGTCTACGAAATGTGACACAAACACCCAATTCAAAATTTCCCGAAACCACTAGATTTTTTTGCCTGCGGGTTTCTTTCTCAGCTCACAAGTTCTGTCTGGGCAAATGCGGAATGCGTTTAGATAAGACAATGGCGATTGGAGGTAAAGTCGGACATTTAGGATAATGTAAAATGATGAGGCGTTGATAAATTAGGAATTGGTATAAAAGTGGATGCGTGTTATTGAAATAATTTAATTTAATTTAATTTATTAAGCAATTATTAAACTTGACGAGAGTATACCTAGGCTACAAAAATGATTATAAATAATAGTCTGCAATAAACAAATCAAAAGAATATACAGAAAAAAGATAAATAACACTATAGTCGCTATAACTATTATCACTAAAAGCATCAATAAATATTATCAAAAAGATTCAAAGTGACGACGTAAGTAATTACATAAGTTCTGCGAAGATACATTAAACAATTCGATGTCTATACAACTGATTTCGTCTCACAAACAAACACGATTCAAGATATTACAGTTTCCTATCAGGGTTCTGTAGTGTTTGACGGGTGACGTTCAATTCTTCGTAAATCAATTCTTCGTACACATTCATCGTAATGTTTTTTACTCGTTTAAAAATTATTCGTACTGTTCAACTCTTCGTAAAAAAATTTCTCGTAACATACGATTCCTTTTAATTTTCGAAAAGTATATAGAAATATGTTTTAAAAGGCCCCAATTTAATTTGAATTAATTTAATTTAAAGGCCCTAATTACATGCAAAACGGTGTTTTATATATAATGAAGACAGTTTTTAGTTTTTTTTCTTTTTGGAGGGAGCGAAGCGTATCCAGTGACCGGAGCGACGTTTTGGGCGGGGGTTTGGGGGGCGAGGCCCTCTAATTGAAGAAATATATAATGTAGTTTACTGCGTAATATAATATATGGTAACCGAACAAAATATAACGGATAAAATAACACACGGACAAAATAACACCAAACAGAAATTATTAGAAATTCATGTGCAGGAAGTTTGCAGAAAGTTTGCAAACCAAAAAACATATAAATCATTGAAAAACTCATCATAAACAAACAATTAAGATAGATAATAGAAATAAATAATATGTATAACAACAACAACAAGTTGGAAGAAATTACCATGCATATAAGATGATTTCGATGATTTATATGATTCGTTTTATTAATAACTCATGCTTCTAGCACTTGTAAAACAAAAAAATTTTTCTGATAAATAATTTTCTAAGTCAGAATTCGTTGCAAATTAAACGTTACAAGCTTCCTGCACATAGAAATTCCGGGGTACCGCCACATGATTATGAGAGCCTCTGTGCCGGGTAAGTATTCGGGGGGGTCCAGAGGGCAGAGCCCCCCGGCCGGGAGGTTTCAGAAGGGGGGGAGGTGGTGAAGCCAACTCCCTCACCCTAAAAAAATAAAAAAAAAAAAAAAAAAAAAATTCAATTACAATTATTTCAATTATTTGCGTGAAAAAGAATGTTCTTCTTAAAGAGTGTCGAAATAATGAATAAAAATGTATTCTTTATAAAAAAAAATATGACAAATAACTTGACTTTACAAGACTTTTCGTTATAGAATATGCATTTCCAATACGTTTCGTTCCTTCTCATGTAGTTTTTTTGATAAAAAAAAAAGAATTTTGTAATAATAAAGGTTTATTTCTCGCACTAAAGACAAAAGTAAGTGCCTAAGTAAACAAAATTTAGGTATTAATTTGATCAAATGTGACCAACTAAAAATCGGAATAGAAATGATCAAAATTTATTCGTTTCAGATCAAAAAAGGATACAATCTAAATCATTTATTGTAAATAAAATTAGATTTATTAAGCAATAAATTTTACTCGTCATTAAGGGATCAAATTTCTATCTTGTTTTGATCTGAAACTAATTAGTTTTGATCATTTCTATTTCGACTTTTGGTTGGTCACATTTGATCAAATTGAGACTGAAACTTTTTTTACTCGGGTGGCATGATGAAGCATAAAAGATGTTCGGAATAAATAAATAGTAATAAGTAATGTCTAAACATAAACGGTAAATCAGTATAATGTACGTATGAAAAAATAACGTGCGAATTGGTTGCTTGCGAGAAATGCGACTAAAACATAATAAAGAAAATGTATAATAATATCAATAATGTGTTTACTAATAAACATGATAAGAAATTGTCTTAACGCAATGTATATAAAAACGGACGAGGAAACGACTTTTACGAGAAAGTGACCTTTACAATAAAAATTCATACGGCGGAATGAATGGTACGTTGAAAAGACAATACGATACTTTGTGTACGAGGAAATTAATTACGAGGAAAAAAAATACGAGGAAAAGACCTACTACCGATTTTGACATAGAATAAATTATGGTTTCTCAACAACCTCCGTGGCACAAAAATACAAATGTTACCCAAAAGGTAAAGGTCAACAATGCGTTGAGGATTTTTAATAAAAAAATAATATCAGCTATATTTCTTCTGGCCTGGAGGCGAACAAATCCGCTGGAAACCTAGATAGCACTAAAGTCATCGTTATGAAACGACATGGGCGCCATATACAAATATGAGAGGCGTCTAAGGAATTTAGTTTGCACCCATGAAAGTTTAGCAATATCAAGTAATTTATAAAGAGACCAAATAGGTGATGCGTATTCCAAAATGGGTCTAACTAAAACTCTGTACAGTGCCACATAGGTCGCCGTATTCTTGAAATCCCTCAAAGATCTATTGATAAACCCAAGTGTGCGCAGTGCTTTATTTGCCGTGATATCAATATGATACGAAAGTTTACAATTAGCTAAGATAGCCCACCTAGGACATCAATCTCGCTCACCACCGACAACGGTATCCCATGCAGTAGGTACAAAAGCAAGGTTTGCATTATTTTCAAAGAAAAGCGCAGAACTTTATATGTGTCGATGTTTAATGTCACGTAGTTAGTAGCGCACCATTTCGGAAATGAGTCTAAGTCACACTGCAATATTCTTCATCCACGCAACCAGCAATTTCATACAAAAACTTAGCGTCTTTAGCAAATAGTAGGATTCGCCCATGATGTATGTATTTAATTCTATCGTTTATAAAGACATCAAGAAAATATTTTGCTGTTCGTGACATAGGTATGAAAAAAGAATTATATTTGCAACAAACTTTTCAGAAATCTATAATGTTCAAAATCCAGAGGTTTGCTACTTCTTGTTTTAAGTAATTTTACGTAAAAGAAAATTTAAAATAAGAGGAATAGTTAAGTGAGAAATCAGTAAAACTGTTTGACCTTTTATTTGAAAAAGATTATACATAAATTTTTTTTCCAATGATGAAAAAAATAGTATTATTCTTTGTGTTCTTTTTTGTATCGTACACTGAGAGAAATACTTATGTTATTTTTCTATAATAGCTAGAACAAAAATATTAGTCTAACATGGTGATAAAGTATTTGAAACAACGTATGAAAACTATAAACGAATTCTACATTTAATCGAGAAATCTCGGTAAATTATTACATAAATTTATCATTAAACTTGTATTTAAATGTATAAGCAAATAATTGAAATAAACCTCAGTCAAATTACATGACAAATATTGATAAGTTTTTACGAGAAATCTTAGTAAAAATTAAATTCACGAAGGGAAAAAAAATTTTTTTTCTCTCAAAGCCATTTTATGTTTTTATTTTTCGGTGCTATTAACGATTTATTTAGATATCAAAAAATCATCAAAGTTATTTTAATATCTTTGGTTCCACAGTCTGCTGTCTACCTAGAATTCAATGATTCTTTAATTTTCTGATGGAAAGATTGTCGAGAGAATGTCGAGTGCTGACACTGAGACTCGAATCCAGATCTCTTCGATTGCCAGTCAATGTACACTCAGAGAAAATAATTTAGTAATTTTAAATAAATCAATTTATTTAAAAAAAGTTTACTTAAAAGTACCTATAATTTATTTGTTTTGAAGGCATATTTATTCAATTTAAATATATTGGTTTTGTTTGAAATTAATAAATATTTTTATTAAAAATAAACCTTTTGAATTTATTTGAATCGACAAAATGAATTAT
The DNA here is from genome assembly GCA_022817685.1 of Aradophagus sp. ZL-2020. NCBI lineage: Eukaryota > Metazoa > Arthropoda > Insecta > Hymenoptera > Scelionidae > Aradophagus > Aradophagus sp. ZL-2020. The sequence continues at coordinate 240 of JABFOV010004663.1, read as the reverse complement.
AATTATAAATAAATAAATATTTGAATCTAATAAATAACTTATTTACTTAAAATAATTAAAAAATTTAATTAATAATTGTCACTTAAATCGTAATTAACACTACAAATAATAATTAAAAAAATATAAAAACATTTCCTGATTTCAATTTTTAAGCGAATGTTTTTACTTTAAAACGAAAATTCTTTGAACAAATAATAAATTTCGTCGAGGTTCTCTAAAGGTTCGGTATTCAAGTATGTC
>JABFOV010004662.1:0-13464 GCA_022817685.1 Aradophagus sp. ZL-2020 | reverse complement strand
ACAACACGCTGTGTTTGCACTTGTAATGGTTGCTGAGGAAGACTTTGGGTTTGGCTTGGATCTGTGTTACCTGCTCCGTAAGTCGTAACTGGAAATTTTCGATTTTCCCAGCAAACCTGCAAGTTATATTAAAACGATTATGTTAAAATCATGAAATTTAAAGTTAATGTTGTCAATTATTGATTTATTAATAATAAACTAATGTTTTTCAAACTTTTTCAATTAAAATTTGTAACATGAAAAATATTGTTTATCATAAATGCAAGAAAAAAACATTTTGTAGTAACTGTTCATTGAAGAGAATATAATTTTGTACATGGATGACAAAAAAACTTTTCGACAAATTTTTTAAACTGTTTTAAAAATTAATAAATAAAACAAAACTGTTTGTTACGACACTCCTTAGAATTCTGAACTCAATTAAAAATTACAGTTTTTTATGAGTCAGATATTATATTACTTTTTCATCTAAACTTTGCTGGACTGCAAAGTAATAGAAACCAAAAGATTAAACAGAAATACTTCACAGTTACCGGGTGTTCCATAAGTACGATGCACGAATTTTCGTATTGAAAACAAATTCTCGAACACAAATTACGTGTAAAAATTACAAGCCAGGGTCATTGTTTGAGTACCTTTCCTCTTTAAGGTAAGTAAGTAAAATTTTTATACAAATTTGTTTGCGTCCTTACTTGTATTCTATGGATATAGGCAACTTTTTGTACACATAGGTTCTACGAGAAAAGAATAAGATGGTATATATAAGAGTGTGAAATAAAACAATCGCCTATGGGTGTCAAGTTGCTCCTGAGATTCGTTATGGCTAGGCTAAACATATCATGATGCGATATCAAAAAAACGTTTAGTTAAGCAAAACTGAGAGAGCTTAAATATTGTCGTGTCAAACGGCCAGTGGTTAGTCGAAATCAGCCTTTCAGTTCAGTACAAAGCATACGTTTCATCTATGAAAATAGTCAGTAATAAAAATCGTGCCATATATTTGTATGTACGTCTGTATTTGTATAATATTAATTAAATAAGTTACACTACTTGGAGTTCGAATTTTGTGAGGAACAAGACTCTTCAAAGATAAAGGTAATGATTTGTTTAAACTATTCATGTCAAATAATTGATAATTTATATTGTCTATAATACTTATATCAATAGTTTATAGGGTTTCGATAGTTGATTTAAAGTTTATTTAAAGATATTAGTATTTGAAATAACAAAAACGAAAATTCAATTAAATTGAATTCAATAAATTAATTAATTAATTAATAATAATAATTAATATAATATATATATTATATTATATATTATTATATTATATATTATTAATGTAATATTATTATATATTATATTAATTATTTAATACAATTAATCAATTAATTAGTTAATTAATTGTATTAAATTTTTTTACTGAATTTCATTATTGTTTTTCAATTAATTTTATACAATTGATTGTGCAATATTTTATAAAATATATTTTTTAAATTGATATCCACCCAAACTTTAACTTAAATGTATCGACAGGTTTCTTACTTACCCATCTTGCAAAAATTATTTTTCAAACCCAAAATTTTTAAAATCAAATACATTTCAAACAAGAATTTTATGTATTATAATTTGATTACAGAATTTTGAGATAGGTAAAAATAGCTGATTCAAATTGGCTTGAAATTTGATTTGAATAAAATTAATTTTTTATTTCTTAAGAAACATGATTTTCAGAATGTTATAAATGTTAAAAATGTTAAAAAATATTTAAAAAATTATTCCAAGTCCTTTTTTTATATTATAAAGATATAACATTTCTTGCAATATCAGTAAATGTTATAATAAAATAATGTAAACTTTGAAACTATATCATACAAGTGATATTTCTATATATATATTTTTATATAAATATTTTATTGGAAAGTGAAACAAAATTAACAAAATTATCAAAAATAAATATTCTCAGTCATATTAAGAATATCATCTTGCCACAATTCTCTACTGTAATGAATTTGAAATACAAAACTTACCTGTTGTTTATCTGTATAATCCTGCTGCCTATCATAATTTCTAGTATCTATGGTATATATGGCTTTGTTGTTTGTTTCTGTCACCAATGCTCTAGTAATAACTGAAGAATATGCCACCAGATTATGCCCCTGAGACGCGGGTCGTGGGACTGTGACATCCAGAGGCGATGGTGGTGCTACCTGCTGTGGTACAGATGCCTTGTAACCAGAGGCGGTGCACTGTTGCCCGTTGCTATCGCCGTGTTGCAGTGGGGACGGCGAAGACAAGACAGGAGAGGAGTAAATAGGGTACGCCGGGCTCGGCACATGCCCAAGCGGACTTGCCTGCGAATGGCCCTGCAACGGACTCGATCGACGCGGCACCACCGCGCCCCCGCATTCCGGTCCATTTTGAGTCGACGTAGTCGACGAGTAGGCGCTGTCCGTCGAGGCCGCGGATTTGGACCGACTTGGGTGATACTCCGAATCACTGGAGCCAGCAGGAAACTGTCGATATGCTGGCGAAGCCTGCTGTTGTTGCGCCAATACGTTGAATTTATTACACGTGTTGGTGCAATTATTATTTTGATTATTGGCGACGCCATTATTGAAATTTAAATTCCTCGTGTCCATCATTGAAAAACTAATTGGCGAAGATTGACTGCTCCCACTCTCATGACTGTCCAATCGTCGAGGATCGTTCTGAATACCCAAATCCGGATAACCTTTGACCTGTACAACCTTTGCCTGTACAACCTGAGGCCCAGGACTGGATTTGTTCGGCGGTGAAGCAAATCGCGTTGGTTTTTCGGAAATTGTTTGGTTGGCTGTACGACTGTTGGTATTTAGGAAGACGGTGTTAGATGAGCCTACACGCACGAGAGCTGGGGTTGCACGGTAATCTTTGTTTGGTGTGGACACAATACACGATTGCTGAAGTGGCTGCTGAAAAAGATACGAACAAATTAGAGTTAGAATTTTAAAAGACATAATAATTTAAGGTATGACAATTAATCATTTAGTGCTAGCAAAGGTATCGGTCGTCATTATTCAGTTGCCTGAGTGATCATGTGACTGAGACAACCGCAATATGCATCCATATACACTGGACTATATTATAAGTCCCTTCTTTTTTTTTTATTAGTGGCACACGTTAAATAATTAAAATTCACTCATTGTAAATGCACTCACTTGTTTGTTCATTAATTAGTAGATAACTTTCTTCACTGTATGAAATGATAAGACAAATTCCATATGTATTATCCTCAAAATAAGTCTGAACAAATTTAAACAAGTTAATCTTTATAATTACAATTAATTTGTCAGAGACTTTGACTTAATTTAAAATGAGTGAAGATTAATTAATAGGTTGATAATATTTGTAGAATAATATCATACATTGGTACCAACTTCTTGTGACAAGATGTAGTTTTGTAAGTTTTGACCAATAAATAGTATTAGTTATTACCTAAAAACCTCCCTCTATTCATTGCTTTATAATTAACTGTGCAACTTCAACAATACATTTATTATATATTTATCAAGTACCTTAACATTAGTATTAGTGTTTCCCGATGTGTAATCATTTGTTATGCCATTGGAGTCAAAGCTATCAGATACTTGTTGAAAAAAGGTCTGTCCACTTGCAGTCGCTGGACTCACGATGTTTTTGATTACAGGGGATTCCGGCCTCGAAGTTTTTTTGTTTTCGACATAGTTATTTGCAGTCTTGAAGTCCGAAGTAACAATGTTGCTGATCGTGGGTTGTGGAGTGGTGGAGAACTGGGTTGCATTGAAGGGGCTGTCATAATTAGTCGGGCTAGACTTAGTCGCTGGTGTGCCTGGCGATGATGGCACTACACTCTCATGTGGCAAAATGCCAAATGGACTTGGCAACTGAGTATTGTTTTGTGACCAGGTGAGAGGTGTGGTGGTTGGAGCAGCTTGTTGTTCGAAAAAGGGTTGGTTCTGATGCGCAGAACTGTAGTTTTCTGGAGAGGGCTGTTTGGCTGGCTGAAGCTGTCGGTGTGGCGTCATATAGTTAGGCTGCTTATGAAATAGTGGCGTGAACACATCATAATTAACGGACGGCGGTGACAAAAATCCAGCTGGGTTGAAGGGGGTGGGTTGTGTGGTGGTACTTGCGTGTGCCGCCTGCAGCAACAATGGCGCTGAAGTCGTCGTAGGCGGCACTGCTGGGGTCAAATGATGCGACGAGAAGTCACCGGTTGTAGCCGCCGATGTGCTTTGGAACGTGGCGCCTGCGCAGTTCCCCTGAGCCAGTCGGTTGTACGATGCATACCATGGTCCCACAGGATCCATTTCTGGTATTTATGCTCTCAAAGAGAGACTTTCATTGGGTCATTGTGAGAGACTCATTGTTTCACTTGTTTGAAGTGGGCTGATTTTGGAGTTAGTAGGCAATACCTGAATTCAGTTTCCAATGCGAGCGCACAAGTAATGCCTCCATAATGCACTGTAATTAATAGTTGTGATAAGTATTTTATTGAAATTAATATTAGATAGATATATACATACGCAAGGTATAAAAGTACATGAATAAAGATAGTAGAAGATGAAATAATAGATCATATAAATTTTTTTAAACAACAATGTAAATTGCGAAACATAGAAAAACTCTATGAAACAAGTAGTTTGTTTTTAACCAGTGTTGTACTAATTAATAATAAGCAATTACTTGAATGTATATTTTAAACGTTCAAATAACTGCTAATTATTGTTTAGACCAACACTGCTGTTGGCGTATGTGTTTCTGTTTTTGGGCTAAACAGGTATGAGATTTTGGGATTACCGAAATTTATATGTATTTACTTTTAATTTGCAAATGCATATATAATAGCAATATAAATTGAAAGCAGAAAAATAAATGCAATCATTTTATTTAACTGATATTACTATAATTTAGTTGATAATTACGTAATATATAAATTTGATATTTTAACTGAACATTTAAAAGTTTTTCAGGTCGGAATACAAAACCACACTCGAACCTCACGACCTGGACACTTTCATGACCGGAAACCTCATAATCTGGGCAAAGTGTTATGGCGTCATCCAGATTCGTTGCTGGTTGGTCACTGAACTTACATCGTTTCACTATTCACACTTCTTAAGGTCAAGTACTTATTGATGATTTGTTTTATTGGTTGATTTAAAATTTTAAGTTTCCTTTAAAGTGTCCAAGTCGTGAGGTTTGAATGTATTAAAAATAATTATCTGTGATCAATGGGTTTTATTTACTAATTAAATGTTTACTTAATATTTATATACACATATATGACATGGAAGGAGAATGAACATTTGAAGAAGCTACCCAGTAAAACATATGCGACTCGTTGACGACTCGTGGACGACTCGAACCCAATTTCTGAGTCGTTGACAAGTCGTCAGCGAATCGAAACCAATTTCTGAGTCGCTGGCGAGTTGTCAATGAGTCGATTATCGTATTTTTAACTGGGTAGAAGAAAAATAATGAAATATTGAATAATTTATATGAAGATTAATTTATATGGATGTACAGACTTACTACAGACTTTTATTATTTTTTGTTTTTGATTTATTTAATCTTCACAATCAGAATCATAAGAGATCAAAATTAATAAAAAATAAATTTCTGATAGCATTGTAGTAGCAGGGCATAAAATATCATACAACAAAAGATTTAATGAATTATTTTTATTGTTTTAAAATTAGCTTCAAATGACAAAATGAGTAACATTTTTTGTTGAAAAATTGATGTGTTTATCTAAATGTTCATTATATATCATATTCTTGAAAAGTTTATAATTTATTTTACTTTTTATTAAGAATTTTATTCAATGTGTTTATTTATTTAATGTGTAAGCATGAAATAGTTTGAAATATTATAAAAACATAAATACATGAAAGTGAAAAATAACTTTATAGAACAATCAAATTAATAGCAAACGTTGAAAAAAGTATAAATTTTTTCAATAAATTTCAATAAATAAACTAGGTTTTCGCATTGTTATTGATATTTATCTACTTATATTTTATGCGAAATTTTTATTCATTAACTTGTTTCAACAAAATATGTTTATTATATTTAATTTTTAATAGTTACCAAATTAATTACATTCTTTACTTTCATATAAGGTAAAATTCAATTATTTGTAATTTCTAGTTAAAATATTTACCAACTGATAAACATTATTACAATTAAGTTAAGTATTTCAATTAAGTACAAAAACATTGTATCAATATAAACAGCTATTTTTCCCACAATAATTTAACAATAATTGAAATATTTGCAAAATGCAAAAATATAAAACTGTACCAAAATCCTTAACACGTTTCTGTTCAATTCACAATATCAAGACAAACTATCATACGAAACCTAAAGCCGTCTAATTCTTCGAAAACCGTTTTCACTGTTCTTACCACAAAAATCAATCCATCGAAAATAGCTCCTCTAACGCAAAATCATTTACATTGGGCATGAATATTAAGCAACTAACAACTTTCTTTTTAGCATTTGCTCCAACTGTGAAACTAACCCAAACAGAAACTCGTGTCTGACCAAGAACAACGAAAGTGGACACATCTGTCCGAAGCGCTCTGAATCTTGGGCATTACGACGTACGAAAAAGAAAGATAGACCGATAGGAGAGGGAGCGAGAGAAAAAAAGGAAAAACCTCGTGCGGCCTCACGAAAACAAACGTCGTTGACACCAACACACAGAAGTCGGCGCAGCGTTCGATCTTCGAAAACTGCCGACAAGCATCTTTGGTGTGTCGCAACCTCGCAACAAAAGTAAAAGTCTTTTTGACACACGACGCAAGTTGTCACCAGTTGCGCACCAAGGATCGGCCTTTTTTTCTAATCAAATTTACATTTGGGGAAACTTAGAGCGACGCATTTTTGCGACCAAAAAATGAGAAAACCTGGGTAAAAAGAAAAAAAGATCGGCTGATGAAAATGACCGGAAGGCATGACGAAAGCGACGAAGGGTTTTGGTCCTGCAGGTTGATTAATATGCTCGGAAACTTAACCTTAAAAGGGATCAAAAGGAAGGTCGAGGTAGGAAGGGACGGCGAGTCACGGTCGAGGTGCGAGCGACGATCGGTTTCGGTAAGGAACTTGTGCGACGCAAGTTACTGCGGTTACTCACATGATCGGCGCACAAAACCGGCCGCTTTTTGACTACTCGGGTACGAATAAATTTACGCCGGTTCCTGCAGCTTGGTTGCAGCTCTTTTCGAGCTCGCGTCTCTGCAAGTCTATGCCAACAGAACGTGCTTTACGCCAAACACACACTCAGCTCCCATTACGGTTCTGCCATTTTTCGCTCGCATCTTTCGAGTCAACAATGAACGCAGCGAGACTGTGCGAGTGCGCAGCGCGGGAATTACAAACGAAAAAAAAAATATATATATATATATATATATATACGAAACACACGATTAAAGGGTATAATATTTGCGTAAACGCATTTTTTCGGTTTGATCCAATAATAATATATTTATTTTATTTAAATGTTTCTTTGTTATTGGATGGGTGGGGAAATTGCTACCAATCGACTTGTTTACAAGTTTTGATTAATGAATTTTAACAAATGCGTTGTTGATTTCGCAGCTCTAAGATCCTATGGGCTATGGGAATAATATTTTTGTTTATTGTTAAGTTTTTAAAAAGTAACAAATTTACGTTCACATATTTTGCAGGATTTTTTCAAAGGATGGAATAAAAAATATTACACTTTACTGCTGTAATTACTTGTACTGATTGCTTTATGATGTTACGTAATTGCTGTTACTCATTACTGTTGTTACGACCCTTAAAAACAAAATTACAGTTTTCAAAAATAATATATATATATATATATATATATATGTATAGGTGGACAGTAAAACACTTGACGCGGTATTGGACCATTTGATAAAAAAGCAACGAAACGTAATTCCCACGGCAGCACTGAAACGAATTTTCATTCTAGATCACGATTCCCTAAATCATCGTCAAATGAGTGAATAAAGCAAAAAGTCCGATCGCCATAATCGGTTTCCACTTGATCGCAGAAGAAGTTCGCTTATGACGAATCGAGTCCCTTAAAAGCGATTGGTCTGTTTTTGTGATATACATATTGCATCGTATATATTATTAGCAAATCAGCAAATAGTCCAATACGTACATAAGCAGCGCGGTTTTTATCGCGATTTTGCGAGACGTATAATGCGAGTTTCAGCCGCTTGTGTGGGCCGCTTTATCGGATGATTAAGAAACCGGTCGATCACGATATGATTAAAAAGAAGGAAGATAGAATTAAAAAGCTACACGCACGGATTTATGGCTGTTACAGGTGAAAGGTATCTTCGTTATTATGAAAGATAAAGGTCGGATTTGTGTGCGTTTTAACACACATTGTCAAAAATCTGCTGCGCGCTTCCCCAGAACGTTCTTAATATTCATATTCCAATATCGACCATCGCTTTCATTCTTTATTTTCTCACTTTCCGCTCATGATGAGATTATCTCGTCTCGTTTTAAAGTTGTTGACAAGTTTAATGATCGGCGTTTTATTAATTAATATCTATACTTACCCACATTAGAGCCTTGGTTTCACTGTAAATAGTTGAAGTCATTTCTTGTGTTTGGAAATTAATACAGCGACCAATTATTCACAGATAACATTTATTGCTTGAAACGTATAAGAATATTGATCATGCTTTGATAACAATATGATTTCTTGATTCAATTAGAAGAACGATTGTATAAACGAATTGGTTACAACATGGTTTGTCCTGAACAGAAATAAATAATTTAATCGCTTATGGCAACAATGTTTAACGTATCAGGCAAAAGAGGAAAACAAAATGTAAATGAAAATCGAAATTCAATAAAACATAGTGGTCGTACAATTGAAATAAAATTACAAAAGAACGTTGATTAATGATCAATACTCACTTCAGGACAGCCTTCAAATATATTTCTATAATCTAAAATTTCAACGTACATCCCATTCAAGAATTTACTTTTCTCCAAGACTTTAAGCCAACAAGTAAATAATGTTTCTAATTAATGTCTAGTCTAGACTAAAATAAAAATGTATCAAGTTTTCCAATTTTGTCATTGATAAAATTTTTCTTATGCAACAAGACGCTCTTTTCTTACACATTGTTTTGTTTAACTTCTTGTTTCTTTTTTTGATATGAACTTTTCTTAATAATGAAACATTGGCAACTTAAATGCAAACAAATAAACATACTCCAAATAATAAACAGCGTAAGTATACAGTTGTTTGATTAATTAATGACTTATGTGAGCGTGTGTATAAGTCTGTATGATAACTTTATGAGGAACTGAAAAGCACACCGAATCGCGTTAGAAAAATATTCACGAATCGCGTGGTATAGCGAGACAAAGATTGACATCTATCATCGTTTTTAGGTAAGTTGATAAATGACGAACTTCTTTCGCCTTGGCTTTGGTGATTGACGTCTAAAAGATTGACAACTAATTGAGGATACTTGGCAATTTCTTATATATCCTCTCTTTCTTATGTTTATCTTTTTTTTCTTCTTTTTTTGTTTTTTATATTTTTTTTACATCAGTTGCAAAGTATCTTTTATATTACTCTGCTTTGAACCGCGCGTTCCCATCAATTGTAGCACACGCGGAATAAGCGCTGCCTCATCTACACCGTTTTTGCTGCCAAACTGCAAATTTCTTATAAGCAATGTCAAAGAGCTGATTTAAATGACTCGTTAAATGCTGACTGAACGGCGAAAATTCTCTTTGAACATGATCCTGAAATCATCAGCTTATTAGAAATCAAAATTATAACAAAAGTTTCATTCTGATTGAAAAATTATATGTACCTCAAAGGGTTTGAGTTTTGCCAAGCGAAATTTGTGCAAGGATTCATGCATACGAATAGCTTTCTCCTCCAATTGACGTGTCGTAGGTGGAAAACATCTCCAAAAGTGCCTCAATAATTCACAAGCGCAAATATAAACAGTACGTAATTCTTTTTCTAGATCCTTTGGTATTAATTCTGGAATGGTAATGATTATATAAAATGAAATAAAAGATATATTATTAAAATATAAAAATAAATTGTTGCAATAATAAACTCACGTCCTAGACTTTCCTCTCTAAAACCTTTCATAAGAGCACCACCAGGTGTTAATTCTCCTAAAGCCGAGACTGCGGCGGCAGGATTAACTAAAGACGTAGAGGGCTGTCTTGGAATATTGTTACCATTCAGCCATTTATCCGATTCTCTTCGTAAATAGTACAGTGTATCCCTGATTTCTTCAAATGACATGTTGGTGTTCCCAGAACCTGGCACAGGACCATGTAAATATCTATCTACTTGTGTTAAATTAAGAGGTACTCCAGTATTTGCATTATTTGCGTCACAGCTCTCATCAAGATCATCGTATATTAATTTTTCTTGTATTCTACACTGTAATATAAGATAGTTTTGTTATAAAATGTTGTGTTAAAAAATATAATTTTTTAAGTTTACATATAAATTAAAAAAAAATATTACAACTTTTTAGTTTTGACCGCGATAAAATTAAATTTTTGTTCAGTTCAAAAAACGACTATTAATTACAATCTACTTCAAACAACTTGCATACTAAAAACTAGTAATGTTAAAATTAAAAATATACTTTTTTTGTCTTTGGTTGATCGGACATCTCAGCGACACTTGCTGGATGTTTTCCCATAGAAGTTGCAGAGCCATTAACTTGCAGCTGATTGTTTTGTTGCTGAGTATTTGTTTTGGCTGTGCTAGCTTTCATAACCATGATACTGTGTTGATTGAATCGTTTGATCATGTTTTGATGAACAATATTTCCAGACGACTTGTCTGTTCGACTGACGACACTGCCATAATTTTCATCTAAGCTAACATCCTCGAAGGATATAATATCCACAAGTGGATCACTAATTCCTGTTTGTATGTCTTTTTTCATTTCTTGGTCGTCAATTTTGGCACACTCGGCAAATAAATCCTTGGTCCCTGTGTTAATACGGTCTCTGTGAAAGTAATGTGATTGAAAAAATTTTGTCCAAAAGTCAGACTCTGACATTTTGTGAGGCACATTTTCTTGATGCTTTTTCTTTACAGCAGGGTAAGTCTTAAATATACAGTCAATTATGTCGATCGTAAGATTGTATTTCAGTCCATTGCAACCATCAGTTTGTGGTTTTATGTCAGCCTGAAAATGTATTTCATTTATTGTAATCTTTTATTCATGTAACATTAAAAAATGAAAATTTTATTTTAATAATTTAATGCTTACTAGGAAGGCACTGTTGACACCAATTTCCTGCCGCTGAGTTTGTTTTGCTTGTGTATATTCTGCTGCATGCTGAGTCCAAAATTCTTCAGAAGTTATAACTTTAGGTATTACCAAATCTCTGTACAACTTGTACAATGTTGGATTTTCCGATAGTGTTCTAGGAGAATTACAAAAATAAAAATATTAGCAATAATTGTATAGCATAATATATAAAATTGTTTATGATTCATAGATATTGTTTATACATTGTTATTGTCAATGAAAATGTCAGATTTTCTGATAAATAAGTTGATCTACTCTCTTTCACAAACTACCCATTGACAATTTCCGGGTTACTGTGTTCAAAATGATGACAACTCTAATTGCTCATATGAAAGTAAAAGTATATTTGAAATAACATTGCAAAAAAAATTATTCATATGTATACCGATTCTTTTCTTCCAGTTCTTTGTTGATTTTTTTCTTAAACTTTGGAAGTAGGTGTTGTAATTGTTCTTTTACTTCATCACGATCTTTGAGTTGTGCTTCCAAGCCATTTTTATTTACAAAGTGAAACGTGGATGATGTGCCATCGTGAAGTACAAGTTGTAGTTGAATCTTGGGTTTGCCTTCAGGAGATATTTTTTGTACTAAATAAGCAAAAAAATTGACATATTATAACAATGAAATGTTAAAACAAAAAAAATAATACAACATGCTTAAAAAAGAATGCTTCAACTTTTTTTTGCATAAATACAGCATGTTTCAAACTCAGTGTTATGATTTAGAATCTAAAACAGAGATATTTTTCTATTTATGCATTGAAGAGAATTATTATTATATCTACAACAATCAAAGTAATTTCTCTTATATATAAGTGTGAACATAATAATTAAAAATGCTGACTTGACTAATTATTTATTGAATATCTTATTCATTTTACTACGTTTTGTAACTACATGTACTTAATAAAATATATTTTTAACGTAATTAGCTTACATTTAAGTAGACTCTAGATTGTTTATATATTATTAATAACTTACATTTGATATCCTCATATTTGTGACTCACAGATACAGTATCTTTATTGTCTAGCATCCATGCTATTCGTTCACTCATTAAATACAATGTGCCATCTCCCTTTTTGTAACGGACTTGTCCAACTTGCATCAACACATCTTCCGATGACGTTGTCATGGTGGATCTTGTTTGTTTATTAATAAAGCTGCAAAAATAGCCAATAATAATTAATATTTTGTACAATTGTAAATTAGTATTCAATTAAAATACTTTTCATAAATAAAATATGTATACAAAAAATTGTATATGTAATGATTTACATAATAAATTATCTACTAAAGTCCCGTTTTTAATTTTTAAATAGTGTACAAATACTAAAAAGTATTACTAAAGAATTGATTTTTACAAAAAATTATAAATTAATGCTACATTAGTCTGTAAATTAATAGATTTATTTTAATTTTAAATTAAAAAAACTTTGGTTTAAAAAATGTTCTCACTGTGCATTAATAGTATTTTACTAAAAATATATATAGCTAATGACAGAAGCTTGAAAATGTCTGTCATTCCCACATCAAATAAAAAACAAAAATTCATAACAATTTTCTCTCTTACATATTCATTGATATCAACATTACAAGATTTTAAAGAACAAAAGTAAAAAAATGGGCACCCATTTCAACTACACAGAGGCACTTCCTTCGAGAATCCATGATTGATTCTGATCAATTTCAAAACTTGATATGCAACAAGAACGCAAAATTGATTTGTTACATATTACAAGTTCTTCCAATTCAAGTCACGAAAAACATAACTAATGAACTACTAAATAATAAAAACCACAAGTCCGTGCGATGAAAGAATCTATATTCGGACATGCAGTCTTAATCGCTTAGATTACAATGAAGTAATGTAACCTCTACATAAAGAACAAAAAAAAAAAAAAAAAAAAAAAAAAAAAAAAAAAAATTATTTATTAAATCGCATCGAAAATTGAAAATTTTTCCTTACTGTAAAATTTTTAAAAATATTAAACCAAAAAAATTATTGTTGCAGATCTGAGAAAAGTCAATGAGCCGAAGATCCTTGGAGTCGGCACTTATCAACATCATACCCTGCCGACGAATAGGCAGAGGCTGTGGTCGATGAAGTCGTGGACAGG
>JABFOV010004661.1:0-13465 GCA_022817685.1 Aradophagus sp. ZL-2020 | reverse complement strand
TGAATAATAGACAAGAAAGTGACCAGAGTAAATTAACTGAATATTTTTTATTTCAAAGAGAAGACAGAAAAAGGAATATGAAGAGGGCGCGGGGGCTAGGAAATGTGTAAAAAAAAAAGTAAAAAAATTCCCCCACAGGAACATCAAAATACAAGACAAATTCCCATTTCCCCACGCACAATCTAACAAAAATGAGAAAATATTTAAAAAAAAAAAAAAAAAAAAAAAAAAACATATCCCACGTTCAACAGCAATTCACTTCCCCCTCTTTTTTTATATTTCATGGCCGATTTACTGGCCGATACACTTATTGCAACGATTTTATTTTTGTCCAGTTTTTGTCCGCGTCTTTCAAAGTTGTCACTAGTGCGCAAAGTACATTTTTTTCGCCGCGTCATCTTAACGATTTTCGAAATCAAAACGGACGACAGCAAACGACAAACGATTGTTATAACGAAGTTGACAGCGCCGCGGGACGGAATTTCGAGGAAGCTTTCGGGCGCGACGTTGCCGCGTAATTGAGCTCGCAGCTGCGCGGCGAATTTGCGATTTACCACGCGTGAAAAGAATTTGCGGGCCGCATGAGAATTTACAAATCGCGAGGGAAAATCGCGCTCACAATGGACGCCTCGTAGCATGAAACGCGTGCAACTTGTGAATGGCTTTTTCGTGATTTTCTCGCCGACGCTTCGACGGTTCGACTTGAGGTGATTTTGCAAAATGATGATGATTTTTTTCATGATGTATTATCGAAACACGAGGAATTCGCGACCTTTTTTTCAACTGACCAATTCGCACTCGGAAATATTTGCAGTTATTTTTCAAGTATTAAAATTGCCTTGAAATTTTTCTTTTATTTTGATCTTTTGATCTTATTCATATATATCATATATATAGTTAAACTATGATAGTTTGAAATTAATTTACATGATTTATGATTATAATAAAAGGATAAGTTGACGTAATAAGTTACTTGATCAATAAATTCCAAGAAAATTTTCAGTTTATATCAACTTTGAAAATTTTTATTTTATCAAACCTTCGGAATTTTTTATACGACCAATGAATGTCCTTAAAATGTAGCGAAGTGAAAAATTGTAAATTAAAAATGTGGTTAAAATGTTGAAATTTGTGCACCAACCCAAAACGGTGAGAAATCAATTTTGAAAATTTGTTACACACCCTGACCTAGCTGGTCCTTCGCCGGAAATCAAATTGAATCACGTACACTGTAAATCTTGAATACACCCTTCGCAATACAATAGGGATGGCAAGATATTTCGAACGTCTCCTTAAGACGGATGCGCGCGCAGAAAACGTGACACGCTGGTGCCTTAAAGCACTCCAATTTATTTCCCACTCGTTGCATTAATGGCCGTATTAAGTAAGACGCCGAGGGATTCTGTTGTCGCGCGTGTCACGACCGAAATTCTCATTAATTAATTTCAATCCGAAAAAAGGCGAACAAGAAATCGTAGAAACGGTAATAACAAATGATAAAGCCACGTGAACTTTAATTTGATTAATCAAATCATTTTGATAACGCAGTTGCAAAATATTGTCAGAATTTTCGGCACGTGAAATATTCTACGAATATTTTACAGAGCACGAGCTTGAAGTTTGCCACGTGGCGAATTGCCACAAATTTTGGACTTGAAAAATCTTCTAAGTTCAAGTATTCAAATCGACAATTTTTTGTCTTAATTTATATTTTTCACTATGTTCATTGTTGTATTTGTCGATTTCAATATTCGAAGATGAAAAATTTTCTAAGTCAAAAATGTGTGGCGATTTGCCACGTGGCAAACTTCAGGTACATTTACAGAGCAGTGTTTCTACACTGGAAAAACATGTGTCTCTTAAGTGTCTTCCGCAAAGACACTTTTTTAAAGAAGACCATAATAGTGTCTCACTACAAGACAATTTTCATAGAAAAGACATCTTATAAATGTCTAAACGTCTTCAGATAAGACACTTGTTTTTGCAGTGTAACTGTGAGGATTTTTCTTCCCCCTCCATAACGCTCCATATATATTTATAAACATAAAAAAGCTGTATAATTTTTATATATATAATAAATATAAAAGACAGAACAATTATACAATAATTACAATATTTTCGAAATGTTTTTTCTATAATTTTACGTTAGAGATGAAAAATCCACGTTATGGAGGGGGAAGAAAAATCCTCACAGTTAAAAACAATATTACAAAGCGAGATTTTGCTGAAGAGTTGATTTTCATATAAATATTAAACAAAAGAAGCCACGGAATCTTAAAAAGCTTTTAATTTACATCTGTTTAATAAAATTCGCATACATTTTATCAGGAAAACTTCATCTTTCAACATCGCAGCATGATGAGCCTTATACGCAAATACGTTATGAGATTGGAAAACTTTGCGGCTGGAGCTTTCTTTAATTTTCCCACGTCCTTGCATCGAGAGACGAAACTCCGCAATCGGATACTTTCGCGAACGTTGAAAAACTAATAAACCGCAGACACTCGGGTGCCTTTTTTTCCCCCCCCCCCCCCCCCGGGTTTTTGAAACCAGGTTTTGCCATTAAATTTTGTAAAAGAGAACAGGACATTATAATCAAAGGTACAACAAAGATGGCAGGCTTTTCAGCGCGGGCTTTTAAAACTGGCAAAAAGACGCGAATAAAAGTGAAGTCGCACATAATACGGCTGTTTACGCGGTGAAAAGCGGCAGTCGTTTCTGTGAAAGACAGATATCTCCACGCTCGCGTGTCCCTGCATCCAGATGCAATTTTTACATCGAGTTCTTGCAAATCATTCGCGGCGAGCAATGCAGCTTTTATTATTTTAGACGAACGGCGATACACGGAATAACCGCGTGTGTGTACAATCAAAATGGAAATAAGCGTAATGGAACGGCGACTGTTGGGATTTTTTGTTTAAAGTCGTACTTTCATGTTACTCGGTTTACTCTTGAGAAAATGGAGTTTATTAATAAACATTTATTAATAAACGAAAATAAATTGTGTATAATTATGTAAAAAATGTTGCAAACGTTTTTTTGTCGACGAATTCAAACTTCAAAAATTCGTTTTTTTTTTTTATTTTTTCAAATAATTGTTATACATTGTATAAAAAGATTTTGGCGCCATTTTCGGAATTGAAACTTTATCACCGATTTTGATCTCTTGTTAATACTACGATAATTTTGCATCTCCTACCCGGCCTCTTTCCTGTCGATATCCGTAACTTCCGGGACAAAGTTCGAATTACAATTTCTCTCTTTTTTTTTTCGACGTTGTTGTCTTTTTGGTCCTTTTTCGCTTCAAGGTCAATGTGTAGATATTATAATCTTCCGTCGATGACATATTTATAATTAAGCGAATTTTGGTGACAAGCTGCTGACACATTTTTTGTCTGCTTTTTATAATTCATTTTTCTCTAAATGATAATAGTTATTCTTTTTTTTTATTGTCGTACACGGAGAGAAAACATTTTGAACTTTTATTATGAAAAATGTTGGAAGAGTGTCAGACTGTACTTAATGTCACGTCTTATTATCAATGTTCTCAAAATTAATATGAATCATTGTAAAATTTAAAATGATTCATATTAATTTTAAAAACATTGATAAGACGTGACATTAAGTACAGTCTGACACTCTTTCAACATTTTTCATAATAAAAGTTCAAAATTTTTTCTCTCCGTGTACATTTAAAAATACTCAACATTATCACAATGGCAAAGTCAATTAAAATATAATTAAAATGTTTGTAATAATAAAAAAAATATTTTGTCTCAAAGAAGATCGAATAATAAGTTTACCTATAAAAAAAGTCAAAAGCAATATTATATTCGCCAAAAAATTGAGCATATTTGATATTACAAAACGTTCTTGCTGAAATCAAATCGGAGATGAATTCACGACAACGTTCGGGCCCTTGACGCAATTCATATTAAATGGAAAACACGTTCGCTGAAAGCAAAAAGGCTGCCTTTGTTAGTCGAACAATATTTTTTTTGTCTCTCTTTCTTTTTCTGATTATTAGCTTCTACGTTTTTCGCTTCCTTCCTCCAATTACGATAAACACTATCAGATTCTCTCGGGTCGTTTCCTCCCTTGCCTATTCACCGTTCGTTCCGTTCTTTTGAGCGTTATTTTAGAATTCTTCCCCGTCGGACATTTTTTGCCGGCTTTAATAAGCCAATATGAGGAACGTACAATAAGTTTTTATGCGGAACCCAATCGCGCACGTAACCGAACACATTAGCACCCACGGGGGACCTATTCGACCAGTAGTTCCGAACAACGCCGGCCGTTGGACCTTCCTCGGCTCCAATTTGTTTACGACTGTTTTATATTTTGTTGCGAAAAAGACGATAAAAGTTCGATTTTGAATGATGAGCAAAATGTTTGCGAAATTTTTTTCCGTCAACATTTTGGTACATCGACAATGGAGATGTTCCAAAAAAGAAAAATATCGATATTTAACAAAATTAATATCGATATTGTGATATATTGAGTTTAAAATATCGATATTATAATTATCGATATTTCTATGTTACTTTATTTTATTTATTAAATGCAATGCGTTATTGAATATTTTTAATCGGACATGTTTTATAGAATTATATATAATATATAGAAGTACTATAATGTATATTAAAAATAGTTAAATTAAAATTTAAATCATGTATATTAATTATTACATTACTTCCAATATTGTATATATTATATTAAAGTATGTCATTATTTATACTTGATTAATAGAATAACAAATTTCGATACCTTGAAAAGAATATCGATATTGATAACATCGTAACGTTTAAATATTGACATAAATGTAAATATTTTAAAGCGAAATATCGATATTTTTGATATATCGATATAATATCGAACATCCTCCGACATCAATCGACAATTGAAGTTCCGGGTACTTTGTAAAAATGAAATGTTTTTTATTAAATATTATTTTAATTGAAATGGAGATTAGAAACGAATCTTCTTCAATTTAATGTGCAATTCTTTTTACCTTTTTTTTTTTTTTTTTTTTAATTGTACAATCCAGGCTTTTACTTTAAAATCGAGATTGTTTCAATACGTTTACAAATTGAATATCAACTTTTTTTTCGATTAATTTTCTTTTTATTTAATATAAAAAATGTCTTTCGTCTCTATTCTATTCTTCTTATCGTTTTTTTTTTTTTTTTTCTTTTACATATTAAATGAACTTTCATCGAACAGAGGCCTGAATTTGCATACACTGCAAACTACTCTTATTAAAAGATAACCTTGTTAAAATAACACGGTATTCATAATCATTCCTACAATGAAGCATATTTCCCAGTAGAAATTGAATTACCATACTTCTCAAAACATTTGTGTAAGGTGATAGAGCGTGGAAGAAAGTGTAACAAAGTAAACGATTCTCATTGATTTCATAGCGCTTTTCGAAGAAAACCCGATTGCTTTTACAATCCAAATCTTCGTGATAACAATATTTTTTAAGTTAAAAAATGACTTCCTTCGTGGTAAGGAATTACCAAAATATGTAATAAATTCAAACCTTAACTGTAAAGGATTTTATATTCACTATCGAATATGTTTTAGAAAACATTAGAAAAAAAAATCATTTTTTATAGTTATGCATTGTTAACAAAAACATCCCAACTTAACACGAACCCGAAGCTTCCGAAAATTAATTTAACACAATTTAAATCACATTATTATTGTTATTATACAACATATAATACATTGTTAATATATTCTTATAATATAAATTTTTATTCGATTTATTTCCGATGACGAACAAAGTACATAACTATTAAAAAAAATTGTATTTGACAATTTTTTTTTTTTTCCCACGTGTGGATTGCTATAAGTTATAATAATTTTTCGAGCAACTTTGTTCTCGACGCGGGATCTTTTTGTGGGCAGCCGGGGCGAGATTGAATAGCGCGAAACACGGCGGAACCCTTCGCGGGAAGAGATTATACGGGCCAAATGCGCGCCTACTAATATTAGGCGGATGAGCGCGTGTATACGTCTCGAGCAACGCGGGGCCTGCGATTTACACGCGCCGCGCCTGCTATGCCTCTTTTGTCAGATTACATTAATAACCGGGCAGGAGGGCGCTGCAGACGCCGCCGCGCAAAATGCATTTACATTAAACATACGTTCGAAAGCTGCGACAATTAATGAAGACGTATAAAGGCCTGGCGCGGATTCGCCAAACGTGCCTTTTTTTTCTTCGAACAGTGGTTTGCTTTTTTCTGCTTACTCAGTCTTGCTGACAAGTTAAAAAATGGATTTGTGTTTAAAGATTCGAGGGAAATAGATATTTACTTGATTTGACATACAAATCAATCTGTAATTGGATTTGACATTTTTTTATTTTTTAGATGAAATTTCCAACGTTTATTAGTAAACGAAAATTATTTAAATGCAATTTAACAATATATATTTTAATTAGAACTGAAATATGGTGTCCTAAAAGTTGACTATATTCATAATTATTCTTGTTCAATTATTCGATAAAATATCCCACCGTTTTTGGATGTAGGAAATTGTATTAGGTTTAATTTTCGTTTACTAATAAACGTTGGAAAATAAATAGCAGTTTTTGGTCGCATCTCTTTATCACGTCGGAGGCAAGCGTTCAAATCTCGAACGAAGAAACTTGAATTTTAAAAACTGGGTGGAGTTTGACATCTGAGTTTAATTGTTATTAATTTAATGATGATACTTTGATGATAATTTTCTTAAAATATAGATTCATAAAATATAAATAAAATATAGATTCGTAATTTGAAAAAAAAGTTAATACTAAAGAACCATTATTTATAATTATACGACTGCTATACTTTGAATATTTGCAGACCATCCAAGAGTCGCTATTTCGTTAAGACAAAATAATGAGCGCGTTTGAAGCAAACCGTGAATTCGTAAAATAAATAACGACAACGTGTTGCAAAGTAAAACAAAATTATAACTCGGGCGAAGTTTGATTTACTTTTAATGATAAGTAAACGCTCTAAAAGCTCTAAACAATTTCCTTAACGCCCAACTATCTTGAAATATTGTTAGAGCACACTTGAGGGTCCCGTGTACTGCAAAGTAACGGTGAGAATTTCACGGCGGCATCATCATCGCTGTTTTTCAAAATTAATATCAAAGGGAGCTTGAGACCAAATTTCGCTGCTGTTTAATGAAACGCTGAGAAGGCGGATCCGTTAAAGAGAATTGCGAAACGTACGCGATGTTTTGCAACGTAACTATATTTCAGTGCGGTTTCGTTCTTACTGAATTATAATAAATATCACTGTGTTTATGCATAAAAGAATTTAATTATTTAAATTAAATGGTGTATAGATTTAAAATTTCTCAAAATAGTCCAGCAAACGGGCTATGAAATTTGTACAGTGAGAAAACCATATTGTAATCACCACAACATATATTGTAACATAAACAATTTCATATAATAAACTGTTTACGATATCATATCGCAATGACATTGCTCGATTGCTTTATTTCATGCGCAAGAAGTTGGCAACGTTTATTTGCAACGAATTTTTAATAAAATATCATTTCGTCCATCGACAATCAAAATCAGAACTCAAATTTATATCAACGTGATGCAAAATGAAATAATTTTTTCATTTACTTCTTTTCTCTGAAATAGGTCTTTTTTGATTAAAATTTATGTAATTCGAAATTCGTTGCAAATAAACGTTGCAAACTTCCTGCGCATTTTATTTCGACCAATAACCACGCCACGTTTTTTCGGTGTATCCACCTCGTGACTTTCTATATTGTCTACGTTCGAACAAAAAGGAAACTGAAGTGATTACAAACTAAACCAGATTCTCCCAAAGTGATAGAGTCGCTGGATTACGTTTATTTTCAAATGCGATTAATCTTAACAGTATTATTCAAAAAAACACTAGTCTAGTAATTAAACCTAACCTCCAGCGCAGCTGACAGTGACATCCAGAGTTATTGCTGACTCGAAAAAAGTGAAAGGAACGAAACAGTGAACACAACTAAACGTCATTGTTTAACAAGTATTGCAAAAGTGCAAACAGTTCATAGATGGCGCAACGTACTCCAAATCCCGCGACACAGTACACCCCCCTCCCCTTCGACTTTACGTCCTCCCTGGCATCGTAAGCCGGTTTTACCTTCACCGAACTGTCCGCGCGGAATTTCGAAACGCTTTTCCCGAATTGATTCATTAAGCGAAAAATTGTTGCGTTTACACGCACGCGTGCGGCTCTTTCGTTTCATTTTCCTTCGGCCTCCCCGATTCCGTCGGCCCGTCTCTTTCCACTCGACGTCTCCGTCGCTCTGACCACGCCTCCCTCCGGCTATAATCCATTCCCTTTGTAGAGGATGCTCGATTGTATTATAATTATAAAGAGCATTAAATTCCGGGGAAAAAGAAGGGACGACGGGGGAAAAAGGGGTAAAAAACGCGAGCCTCTTTGACAACAAATTTCGCCGTCTTGCTGTTAATTATGGGAACGAAAGGAGGAAGCAACTTTTCATTGTTTGCCGGTCGAATCAAACGAGCCGTTTATCGATACTTTATTCGAACTCCCGGCGAGAATCTTTGTCGAGCTTTTATTAAATATTTTATTGTCCCTTCGGATATTCACCTGGCAAATCATTATTTGGCCGGGTCAATTTCCGCGACCAACGAATCGGAGACTGGTTTTTAAGGATCGAATTGGATTTTGTTTATTGATTTAATGTGGAAGCGAATATAATTGACAGGATGATGTTGAAATTTTTTTTTTTTTTTTTTTTTTTTTTTTTTTTTTGTCAAAGCAATCGATCAACTAAGGTTTATGATTTAGAGAGTAGTCGTGGACGATTTTACTACCGGCCTCTTACAATGCAACTGAATGTAGGTCAATGTTGAGTCAACTTTTTCGCATTCATTTTTTGATTCTTGTTTTTTTTTTCTACTCTTCTGGAATTTGACTTTTGATTGATAATAAATTTGTACAGAATTTTAAATGAAGAATTCTAGGAGCATTATCAAAAGTAATTTCAATAAAAAGCAGAGATAATATGATAATTGTCGGTTACATATTTGTATATATGATTACTTGGATGTCACTGAGATAAAAATTATGGGATAATAAAATAAAGATGTCTTTACTGCAATTTTATTTGGACTGCAATTTGATTTGGTTGTTTAATTTGTATAACATTTGATTCAGAAGTTTTACTTCAGGAAAAAAATCGAAAATTAAAATTTAAATTAAGAGAATGCATTGCATTAGTGTGTTAGTCTAAAAAAAAGCCGTTAAAAAAAAGAAAAATGTCAATATCAGAATAAAGTACAAAGTTTTCAAATCTACTATGAACTTTTTATAATTGAAATTAAAGTTTGCATTACAATTTATAAGTCTATTTATGTATATTAATTTTCATTTTAGTAATTAACGTCTCTATGCTTATGATCTAAATCAAATTAAATGACAAACAAAATAGATCAGTTGCTCCCTCTTCGAAATAGCACTACCAAAAGTAAATTACTATATAATCGTTCATTCTATAACTTTCATCCGACTTTTTATCATCCTATAACCAACGGTGACGTCATACGCTGCAAAAAAATGCGGCAAAGAACGTTGTTATCAATGCTATCAGGTTAAAAAATGTGAGTGTTAAATGACACTTGAGCATTAACGCATAAAATAATACAGCCTAATTGCTTTTCATTTCACAATCGATTTTCACTTATGCAGGATAAATGTCTAAAATTTATAATAAAAAAAAAAAGTCAAATATAAAATTAAGCATGATTTCCTACGTGCAGTGGTACATAACTTACAAGAATTGATATTGTAAAGACGAAGCTAAAACTTTCATTTTCCATAATTCAAATTTGCCTCATTAAACTCCTTTTTAGTATATTTTCGTTTACTAATAAATCTTGGAATCTTCAAGTACACTTTTCGTTTACAATCGGCAATGCTACAAATTCATTTTAATTCAAAACACCAAACGGTACTCAATATTATTTTTTCCTATCATGCCAAATGACACGCTGACAGCAGTGTTGTGAAAATTACCATAATTTATGACAAGTCAATGACATCGTTCAATGCATTAAAAGCACTAGCACGCTATTACATAAGCTTTTTACACTCTTATTAAAAGCGTGTATTAATTATACACTGATCTAATTGAACAAGATCACAACTGGAATTTCAAGTAGCTTTAACTGAAACAATTTTTCTCATTGTAAAGTTGCAATTAAAATTATACATGCAATAAAACATGAAATTTATCATATAGAAAATACTATTTTAATAGTATAGTAATCTATGATTGTACAGTGTTATAAATCTTTGACAATAAACATTTCATTTCACAACATCTTTGATGCCTGAGAAATGAAAGGAATCTCAATCCACCTAAAATTCGAGACACTTGCGTTTACAATCTAATGGTTAATTATTTCCTCTATGACGAATTAACCATTGTTACAATTAAAACGATACTAGTACTGATGGAAAAACGTTGAAAGGAAAAGCGAACAATCCGACATTATCGTCTTCAATTATTGTGGAACGCGGCACAATAAAATGAAACCGGTTTTCTAAGTGTCACAAGCGTACGTACATGTTACACGACCTCACGTCACATGCACTGTGCCCACAATGCGTTTCAAACCTTTGCCCACAATTTATCCACAATTTTCGGACACGCGATAATGATTGCCGATCGGCCGATAATGCAAGGAAAGCTTTTGATCTTTATTTATGTTGGAATCGTACCTTATCAACCGTCTTATACCAACTGCTTCGGCGTTTTATGGAATTTGACATTCCGTCGCCAGGGTTGGAGAGTTGTAGCCGACAAAACAATAAAAGAGCGAAGAAAAATAAAACGTAACAATGTTATTAAAAAGAAAGACACCGCGCGACTAACACAAAACAACGATTTCGACATACAACTCAAGGTGTTAAACTGTCACATGCCACCGACGAATTCATACTGTGCGCTCAGCGAGCAAAGTCCGAACACATGAAATCAATATTTACTATTTATTGTCGAGCGGTAGATAACGTTTAAATTCAAAAGTCATAAGTCCTGAATAATTAAACGTTACTACTATATAAACGTTGCAAATATTGTAAATTATACGATAAATAAGGGAGTTGATTAATTAATAAGGAAAATTAATTTTTGAACCTATTGTGTTACAATGCAAATTTCGTTTTTGATTTGACCGAGTATACTGGGACTTTCACTTTTGCTTAATCTTTTTTCTCTTATTTGTTAATCAACGAGTAGAACTGAAACTTGCGGGTTTTTAATTAACCTACTTTGAATAATAATTGCAATAGCTCTGTGGAATGGTTTTATTGTTTTCGTAAATTGAGAGAATCAAAATTTATCATAGTTTGTGCGGATACATTTTGTTGTATCTTATCGTGAATTGAGGAAACGTAATGTTGGAGTTGTGCAGAATTGTTTGAGTCTTGTTTACTTGAGAATAAATAACGTCGCGTTTATTAGGTATGAATATTTATTTTAAATATTGTCATCAGTTTATTAATACTTCAATGCTTTTTGGCAGAATGTACGAAGGTATTTCAATTTATATACTTTATAATGTAATGAGATTGTGATATTTATATTGTTTGTATTTTCTATTTTATTTTGAACTGCAAAATGTGTAAAAGAGTTTTCTTAATAACATTCATGTATATTTTTCTATTTGTAGAATACATTTTATGACAATTTTATTAAAAAATATGTAATATAAGTTTGTTAACTCAACAAGCTGAATTAAAAAGACAAGATAACAAGTCCAATGAAACGTCAACAGTGCTCCTTATCACAACATTTCACCAAAATGCAAAACTGTTCATTCCAATGTTTATTCACGTTTATAAACTTTTTTTCATTAAATTTAATAAAATTCCTTTTATTTTTTGCATAT
The DNA here is from genome assembly GCA_022817685.1 of Aradophagus sp. ZL-2020. NCBI lineage: Eukaryota > Metazoa > Arthropoda > Insecta > Hymenoptera > Scelionidae > Aradophagus > Aradophagus sp. ZL-2020. The sequence goes on along the minus strand of JABFOV010004661.1, from coordinate 1,521 downwards.
TATTATTACTTATATTTTTTGATGTTACTTATGTAAAAAATAAAACAGACTTTTTTATATAAAATATTATTACTACTACTATTATTATTATTATCATTATTATTATTAAATAAATATTTTTTGGTGATCATAATTCTTTTTAATTTTAATTGAAACTGATTGCAAATATTCTCCACAATTTTTACTTTACTTCTTTTTCCCATATGGCAGCTGTCAAAGTAAACAAAAGAAAGCATTATATCTTCTAAAAATATCTAGCATAACCCGTCGCATTTAAACTAACTCTCTAAGCAAAACTAAATTCTATCCAAATTCTTGTTTTGATACTCACAAAACCAGACGTCTGTTTGTCCCGCTTATTAGCCATTTCTATAATTTTTGCAGGCCAACAGTTGCCGTTCGCATTCTCCTTGAAACATAAAGAATTCATGGGCCATTAGCGTGTATGAAAATCATTTAAACACGCCTACACTAAAAAGAAAAATTCAGTCAAAAAAAATGTAAACTACACAACGCCAAAAAAACTTGCACTCAAAACTCATGCAACTATTCTGTAGCATAACCTCGGGAAATCTGAAAACGGCACTAAACACTAGGCGTTGTTGTCCTCGTATTTTTGCCTTGTGAAACGACCGTAACTAACCTAATTATCCCAACGAGTCATGTGGCCTTTTGCTCGCAAAAACATCCGTAAAGCGAGGCGTCGAGACAGCTGTTCCTCACGGAATCTCTCGAAATCTCGACGAGCGAGTCATTCTTCATCGGACGCTTGTTTTGTTATCACCGAAAAGTCACGCCGGCGTTCCTTCCTGGCACATTTCATGGGAGATAAGATAGGCGGGGAAAAAGGAACAAACAAAAGGGACGGGAAAAACGATAAACGGCCGTTCAAAAAGGCACGCGGGAATCACTGGGCCGAAATGCGCGCCGCCCGTTGTGACGCGACGCGGCAATTCACATGCTCGGCGGCGATGATGCAAGCGTCGGAAAAGCCGAGCGCGGTGGCATGAAAATTAAGCGCGTACGCGCACTTTTGAGGTTCTGCTTCGAATCGCCCGTTACTCGTGTCGCAAACACATGCTCACGCACGATTACAACCATCGCCTAGATTCTGGACCGTTGAGAAGAGATCGCTGCGAATAATAAGCGTGTTAGAGACATCTACCGGACGCTCGGCAAGTACGGTATTAACTCGGTGTTTGTTGACTGTCGGTCATTGTTGGGAAAGTGCTTTACAATTATCTGCTTACGGTTAAATTGGATTTACAAAGCAAACGGAAGTTTTGATAATGCCTGTAAGTTTTTCATGACAACTTCTTTATTAGTGTATCTTGAAATTTGTCTGAACATGTTTTCATATGTTAAACTATTGAATTATATTTAACCTCAACATTCAAAAATGAACCGTTTTCGTTTCGTTTGTAAACTATTAACGAAAATTTGTTGGAAACTAGTAAATAAAGTGATAATTATTAGTCGAATAAGAGGTATCAAGAATAACTTATATTAGCACAGATACTC
>JABFOV010004660.1:0-13465 GCA_022817685.1 Aradophagus sp. ZL-2020 | reverse complement strand
CCGCTTCTTTTCTCCTTTATCTATCCGGTTATCTCTTCTTTTTTCTTATTTTTGTTTTTTATATATCACGCCCACTCCATAACATGTACTAATCCCGGATGTGCAGAGGTGTAAATAATAAAAGTTTAAACAATTATATTCTTTTTGTTTTTTTTTTTCTTTTTTTTTTTTTTTTTTTTTTTTTTTTTTTTTTTTTTTTTTTTTTTTTTTTTTTTTTTTTTTTTTTTTTTTTTTTTTTACCAAAACTACACAAATTTTCATAACTAAATCAACCCGTTGCTTTCAAGTTCTCGATTTTATCGTGCATATGAAAAAAGGCGAAACAAGCAGTTGTTTTCTCGAAGTCGTCGCGTAGGGTGTTTTGTCGCGGTTAATTTTCAAGTACACGCCATGCGCCGACAATATAACGTCTTCTTCTGCCCGTTTTGTGATTGTTTTTCATTCCAGCACATTTTTGCTTATTTCGTCACGCCAACTGCAGTAGCAGGTAATGGAAAAATATAGGTGTATTATTTCAAACGAATTCTAAAAAGAAAGAAATATATATGTATTGAGAAAATAAAAATTATGAAGATTATCATTTTACGTTCGGAAAAATTGAAAGTGGAAGAATTATTTCTTGCAGTTGAAACAGTGAAAAAATTTTATTTCTGAAAATTTAGCTAGACTTGTCTAAATATATATATAAGTAATTACAATTTAAAAATTGATTACACTTACTAAAATTCATCCAAACTTGTTAGTTAATACAACATAATTTTTTAGTTGATCCAGCTTTAACTATTTTCTAGTTATTTTTACTTTATGTCACTGACATCAGTGTAATATTTTCTTTTTATCATTTTTATACCGATGATACAATGTATTGTACTGTTTGTATGATCCTTTTTGCATACATTTGTATGATAATCTTCATTGCAATAAAATATTGTATTACATTTGATGCTCCAAAGAAATGTAACTGAATTTTCGAAAAAACGAAAAAAAAAAATGTTTGTTTAAAAGTTATAAATCGCTTTGAAGTCATTAGTTAGTATATTGTTGATGTTTTATTTCAATAATCTTGATTCATCTTCTTTTAACATATTCCCTTTACTATGCCGCAATGAAAGTATAAATACAACACTCATTACCGTAGATCAACACAGACGTCAAAGTTTTATCGAACGTTATTACTACCATGCACAACTATTTTACAGCGATTGGTCGGACTTTACAAGCGATGCAAGAATAACATCATCCATCCTTCGCACAAAACGTGTAACGTGTGAAGAATATTTAATTAAACTAAGTAATTTTACAATGGTATACGGATCGACGAAAAAAAGCCGCAATGCAAAATTCAAGTGACAGTGAAATTACAGTCATCAGTCAATAATAACCAGTCAATTTACACAATGAATGTAGCGAATTTACATGATACGCTCGTCCTTCTTTATATCATTGCCGGCGTATTATGCGTTAACGTGCGACGGGAATTCGAGCTAACAATTTTATAATTGGCGCTAAATTACAAATTATAAAACCCGTTTTTCCAGCTCGAGCCGCCGCAGTGTAATAATGCAATGGCATTCGATAAGCTTGAGCACGTAGACACTCGGGTTTCGCGCGATATCGCTGCTTGGGTTTGGTGAAAGCCAAAAGCGTTTCCGTCTCTAATTGCAGCGTTACATCTCGGCTGACCACTGAAAGGGTCGTCTTTTTTCAAAAAGCCCGCCATTGTGCTCCGGGATTTCGATTGTGTTAGCACCGACGTGGCGCGCACCCACGCCGGACATTGAAATTCAAATGTCGTCGCGAGGTGGAGGGCTCAAAGCAGGCCTTATTTGTTATTTTCGCGATGAAAACGTCGCGCAAAGTACACGCCCGGTATGCTAACCGGGCTTGAAACGTAATCGTCGGCCCGTAGGTTGATTTGATGAAGACCTTCGGGCCGAGAGGGCGTTCGCAGTCGCCAACACCTCACGACCGACAAAACGTCACCTGCACTGTTTGAATGAGCTCGACGTCCTGCTCATGCGGAGACAAACGCCTGATTTGTCCCTAGTTTAGTTTGGTTGTTTTCGCGGTGGCTAAAATTGATTGGCTGCCGCGAGAGAGTAAATGTTACGAGTTGAGTGGTAAAGCACAATTCGTAAATGGCAAATGGTTACTTCGGTTTTACCATTCGAGTTCCACCTTTTACTATCTGATTATAATTATTTATGTATTGTTTTACCATTATTATTTTCATGCATATTATTTTATTATTTACTGCTATTATTGAAATAGTTATTTTCAATGTCAGTATATATTCAAATTAAATACTCTACAATTCATTTTACCAAATTAAATTCGGAAAATTAAAATGTCATTATATATATGAGTAGCTTAACACCTTAAGGCTTCAATCAAATCGGGCGCTAAATCTTTGAAGGTAACGAAATTCCGTCGTGTGGCTAGGTTGATCCACTTAACATGTCTATTCATCACCGCGGATCTTTTTAAAATTTTTCACCGAGCGGAAAGAATTGCCAGACAAATGCCATCTTAAGTTGAACGACTCGTACAAAAGTCGGAACTCGAGGCACAAAGTCAATAGTTTATATCTAATCATTGCTCGATTAGACAGCGATTTTGACTTTGCAATTGGAGCGAAATTTGTATCAGTATCAGTTCTTTTTTTTTCTTTTGTATCACGAACTATATAAAAATATATATTGAACAGATATGAAAAAAATGCAAAATTGTTATAAATTTAAATGTTTGTATATACATTTATTTATTTTATTTTTATTTTTTTATTTTTTTTTTTGTTAATATTAAATAACATATCAAATATTCTAAAAGTGTAAAAAATTTGATAAAATGAGATATGAACGATATTGATATTTAAATAATATTATGTATAATTTTAAACGGAAAACATCGAAATCCCGTACGACTCAAGACGCGGCATTCTGAGGTAGTCAAAGCAGCAGCGCGCTCGTGGGCGAAACTTGCCACGCGAAATCACGTTAATAACGTCCTGGAAGATAAACAATGCGAAGCCCACAATCTCTCGAAATTACACGGCAACAAACGAGCGCGACGCAGCCTTGTTTCGGACGTGTTTCATATGAATTCTGATCGCGTCCAATTGTCAAAAGAATTATGACCATCGTGCGGATGGGAATCGCTGGTAATTTGACTGGGTTCGTTGTCATGATAACTTAATAATACAGGATTTTTAACTTACATAATGATGAATTTTTGCAAATTACCGCCTGGAAATAGATAATAATGTAAAATCTATTATTACATCGACTTTTCAACACAAGTTTTATAATTTATCAAGTTATTTTTCATATAATTAAATTTTTTAAGTTTCAATAAGAAAAGTAACAAAATTTTTTCGAAAATTGTTCATAGTTGACAAAAGCAACCAGACGCAAAGGTCTGGTAGGAATAATGAAAATGTGGAACTTTATTAACGTTCGATAGGTAAAGGTGTAAAATTTCTATCTTAATTAAAATGATTTGCTACTTAATACCGATATTTATCGGAATAATCTGCATTTGAATGTACGTCGCATTGACGAATTTATTTCGATAGTTTGAGAATAATAAAGCGATTTCCGGCAGCTCGGCTGTCCGGGTTTGACTCAGGCTGGCGATTTGTTGGACTTTGATCACCGCGCGGGCGCGTACGGTTTCCATCGCACGGTGACGTACATTGAATTTCGCGCCGCCCGCTTCATCCATCAAGCGACGCGGAGAGTATCGTCCGCGCGCGCGCGACTTACGCATTCTTTCGCTCTTTTCATTGCGCGTTCGCCTTTGATTCTCGGCGTTCTTTGAAATCGAACCGACGCTTCCTCGTTTGTCAAGGGGCGCACAAAAATAACAACTTTAGATTCAAATGAATCTCGTTCCTTTGTTGGCCGCATCCTACCCTTTTCAGCAGTTTTTCATTTCCTCTTCAATGCTTCGTGAAAAATTGCGATAAGTGCTCTTTTTGTACCGCTCACGTGGCGAAACAAACCACGAGACATTTCAAAATAACTTCATTTCGATGATTACATTTAATACGACGATGTAAGGCAAAGGGTTTTTTTACTTTAAATCATGCATACTATCATCAACATTCAATTTAAAGATGAACAGTAATGTTGACTTTAGTTAAGTTTCGGTATTTAAGGCAGTATTTGCTTTCAAGTCGATTGTTTGGTGCTGAATCAACATCACTGACTATTGGACACAAATAACCATCGACTACCAATGTGGAATTGCGTGTTTAGTGTAAAAATAACGACAAATAAAGGTAATTTAAAAGAATGTCTAAAGATTACATAGTTTGTAAAATTACTTGACTTATCCTTCAAATACTTTTTTTTTATAAACAATTAGTTGTGTAAATTTCAAACGACCAGTAGCATAAAAATCATGTAATTTTACAGGAGCTTCTATCAGTATATGTTAGATTAACATTCTCGATGAAAGATTTACTTCAATGTTAATTTGAATAAAAAAAATTACCATTCGTCGATTCTTTTATTTTTTGTCTTTTGATAATTACAGGAATTTTATTGTCGACTCCAAAGAAGAAAGAACATTTGTTAATTCAAGAATAATCATGTTAATTTGAAGCGAACATTGGCTCGTTTGAAATTTGCAAATTACTACGAATCATTTCACTTTCAAATCGCCATACGTCTATAATTTAGATTTCGCTCCCCCGGAGTTAAACCCGTCTTCCGGTTGAGTATCGTATTCGACGTTGATGGTTATTAATACTTTATATAATCACAGTCGTTGATAATTGAAACTTTATTCCAAGAAAACTTAAATTTGATTTTATCAAGTTTGAACTTGAAAATATCTTGACGTCGATAACTAACTATATAATTCTGATTTTAATGGAAATATGTAGAAACGTAATCATTCAACATTCACAGTAATAATATTTTCGATCTCGAATATGTTGCAAACATTCGCAATCGCAGCATCGAAACGACTCTTCGTTTTCTTTGAAACGACGATAACCGAGGATTTCTTTTTTCGCGCCGTCGCTTCAAAAAATGGGTGCGTGCCCGCGTCTAAATATTAATGCGGGATAATGCGGTTGATGGGCAGCTTGGAGCTAGAGTAGAAAAAAGGGGGAAAAGAAGACAGAAAATTGTTAGAGGAAAGAAGAAAACAGCGCAAAACGAATGGCAAGGGTGTCTTGCTCGGTTCCCGCAAATCACGCTTGTTTTGGCATTCGGGGATCCGAACGAATGCATAAATTGAACTGCGTTTCGGTGCATTGGATTGCGAATTCGAGACGCGTGGGACGCGCGTCATTTGCTTAATTGAAAGCGGCTCAACGGGCGCCCCCTGCACTGCGCCAAACGCGTTTTTTTTCTCTCGCGTTGTTTTGCTTTTCATCGGACAAATAGACGCAGCCGCGCGGTTAGAATGAATAATGCACATGCTCTAAAAACAATTCATACCCGGTGCTTGGAAAAACATCAATTTAAAAAAGGGCCTTATTTGCTACGAACTTGGAAAGTATTCTGTCTTCGGTTCACAATAATGCATCCGACTTTCGCAATTTCGAATTTAGATTCGTATTCGGAGACAACAAACATATTAACTCATTAATTAAGAATTTTCTCTCCGTCGAAATGCATTTCTTAAAAATGTGAAGGAAGTTCCAAACGTTTTTTTATCAACGGATTCGAACTTAGAAAATAAAAGTACAAAGTACGATTTTGTTTTGTATAGCTTTCGTATAAAAATTACAGAAAAATGTAAAATTAAGTGAAATGTAATTATTCAGAAGATTTTGTGTTACTTTTCAAAGTTTTTTGACTAATTGTGGATAAAGTGACAACGACTTTCACTCAAAATTTTTCGAAGTTCGAATCCGTTGATAAAAAAACGTTTGGAACTTCCTTTACATTCTTAAAAACGCTTTCTTGATTGCCCACTCAATTCTTTTATTTTCAATTCTATAGATTTTATTTTAATGAAAAAATACGTTACAGCATAGTTGAAAAAAGCTAATATTTGTCGATCGATTTATAATTCCGGCGATGTTTTCGAATAGAAAAAACAGACGCGCAAATGTCCGCAACTCGAGCAATGTAATTTTAGTTGTCTATAACCTGATTTCGGAAGCGCGCGCGGAATGAAAGACAGCGCGCGGGAGACAAGGACGGCGGGATCGCGCTGCAACGGACCCGGGGGGGAGGGCTCAGAGGGTCCGAAGGGGGGCGAGCCGCAGTAGACGAAGAGCAGCGAGCTTTTGACACGACATGTGTCGGACGTCTCCCGTGAGATCTAAGACCTCGCTAACTTCCGCTAATCCGAGAATCGGCCTTTTAATGCGGCGCGAGAGGTTTCGCGATTATAAATATCAGACGATACCGGGAACCGAGGGGGTGCCGTCTAGACTACCAAATGATACTGCAACTGACAATATGTCGAGCAATATCGGGAATCAAGGACGACGAAAGCCGCGCAAAAAACCGAGCCACCGTCTCGCTCGGCGTGAAGCTCCGTTGCTTAATGGTTTTTGACGAAAGCTGATTAATTTCATGCCAAATGGTCGTACACATTTTTATATCTTTTTTCCCCCCTTTCCTTTTTTCGAAGAATTCAAGCTCCAATCTATTTTCAATGCAAGAAATTTCACTGCGCGTCAAACACGAAAAACGGGAAATTTGCATATTTCACTTCAAATACAACGAATGATATTGAGACTGATTGTTATTGTCTAAAGGGCTTATGTTTGTTGAAAAGGAAATAAATTGTTTTACTGACTTTAAAAAAAATTATGACTAAAGTTTAAGGAAATGAGTCGTAAAATTATAACTCGACAATACACTATTGATTGATTGTGAAAATACGCGAAGCATGAACACGCAAAATAATATTTTTTTAAAAAAAGTTTATTGTTAAATGAAATGAATGGAAAAAAATGCTCGTGTGTCGGTGTTGACCGTTTTATTTCGATTTCCTACGAAGGCAAAGCATTCTGCGAACTGAAAGCGCTTAATGCTTGACGTGCAAAATGTAGACTTTTAATCGCGCAATTAAATTCAATATTTTCGTGAGATTTGCATCTTCGTTCTAAGTAATTGTGTCGGCGAAATGAAACAATAATCCAGCGGGAATAGCTGGATCTTCAAGGGGCGCGCGCTATGGCCTTTCGTGTCGTTCAAGATCGATCAAGATCGTGTTTCGCATGCTCGCAATCGAGTGCTTACAATTGTCGTTTGCGCGCTGCTGTACATTCGGCTGCTTTTATTATTATTATTACTTTCATTAAATAATGTCCCTTCAGCATTACGTACAGGAAGTTTGCAGCAATGGTTTTTTTTTTTTTTTTTTTATTTTTGCAACGAAAACTAAATTCCAAACGACTATATAAATAATAAAAGTCAGTATAATTTTACCATCTAGCAATAACTTTTGCTTTTTAGTTGGCTAATAAAAATAGTACAAAACATATCATCGGATTTTCTGGTCATGATTTTACCGCACCTGCCGTTGTTTGCGATTTTTGCGAATTTGTTAAAAAACGGTTAAATTAATTTATAAAAAAGACGCGCGACCTGTCGCATGCGTCACGCGCCCAACAATTTACCTGGAATATTAAATACAAAATGATCGGCCGTTGCTTTGAATCGAAGCCGAATATGAAGTCCGAAAATTGGCAAACAAAGTTGCGCTTTGCGACGCGATAAACGGCATTTGCCATTCAAATGAGAAAGAATTTTGTGAAATGTGTCAGGCGTGCACGCGCGTACGAGGCGAGTGTGAAAAAAGGACGAGCGAACGGAAGATAAAGGCGACGGGGCCAATTTTGCGGATAATTGACGCAATTAATTCGAAGGGGCAGCTGCGGAGCGCGCGCTTTCTCGGCCGAGGCGTCCTTCGTATTTTAGCGTCGCGGCGCGCCACGTGACCCCGCGTCCAGAACGCCACCCCGGGTCACAGTCGATCGCGACGCCGAGATTATTTCGGGACAAACGGAAAGGCCGCGCGAGTGCGATCCAGATGCCAGTTTCGATGGCACGCATTGTCGGATCGGAGACACGCTTTTGATTCGGCAAGCAAAATAAAAGGCTAATTGACATTCTTGTTGTTTGCTTTCTGTCCCGGGCGTCCGATCGAAAAATAAAGCTTTCGGTTATTTGTTGATCTGCGGGATGGATGGTAATGGAAGAGAAATAAATCTTGTGATATTAAATCGACAAATGAATTGGTTTTTCAAAATGATTGTAACATGGGTAACCAATGTAACATGAAAAAACAGTTATTAAAAGATAATCGTCAAAATTTGTGGATAATAAAGTTTGGTCACAGGGAAAGTTTTTTGCGTTTTGTCGAAGCAAAAGAAAAAAAAAATGAAATGCAAGTATAATGATAAAAGTCAAATTGTACTGTTAAAATCGCGTGCGTGACTTGAAAATGTTATCGCTTTTCTGCATTTAATATCATCATTGGCGTATTTCTTTTAACGATTTTGAATAATCACTTGTCATGATTAATCAATAAAATGGAAATTAATGTAATGTTTAATATTTGAAAGCCTTTCCAAGAAGTCGTTGAACACTAAAAGCAGATGTACTTTTTTTCATTATTACGATATACGATTATACGATATTAATTTGGTGGTTTAAAAATTGTTCAACAGTTTCGTCATGAAAATTAATAAATAATATGTATTCATTATTTCACGTTTAATTAAATGTGATTGATTATTTAGAAAGTGAGGGAAGACGAGCGCGTAATTTTTGACGAACGATATCGCGTACTTTCGCGATGCGTTCGAGCTGCATTTTTTAGTCACATCCTATTTCAATTTTTCCATACCTAAACGCTTTAACAACATACGAATTCTAAATTATTATTACATGTTAAAGTAACCGCAATATGAGTAAATACCTCATCACGCGATCGATCAACGCTTAATCACACGTCATGTCAGCCACAAATTTCTTCCCCATTTGTATCCAGCAACGCGAGCGAAATGAAAATCTCTTTTCAATTAATTTCCAATGAATCAAATGCCAGTCGATTTCCTAGAAGCCAGCGTTTTCTTTATAATCAGTTGAGTAATCAGTTTTTCAATGTAAACTGTGTTTTATTTTCGTTCGGCTTTGATTTCAATTGATTTTAAACATTCCTTTTATTTTAAAATTGTGTTGAAAATAAAATAATTTTTTTATTCGACATTGGATTTATTTTTAATGATTCAATTTCAAATTAATTAAAACGTATTTAAATTAAGGGATGAAAAAAGAAAAAAAAAGTTTTTCAATTCATGCGCAACTTTTCCTTATTTATGTCTCTTCTTTTCCAAAGATGTATTTAATTTTTTTTTCTTTTTATACTTATAAGTTTCGTTTTCAACAACGACTTTAGTACTTAATGCAATAAAAGTCCCGCGACGCGTAACTTTCACTAATAATCTCAGTCAATTGTAATTTCGCAACGTGTCAATTGTCGGGACTAATGGTAAACAATAACTGAATCTTCGCGAGTCGAAAAATGGGGGACGCTAGATGAACGAGAGGCGAGGAAATTTATGTGCCGACGAGGCGGAAACGATTGAGACGAAATTCGTTGGTTTTCGCAGCGGCCACGGCGCGATAAAAGAAAAGTGCGGAGTTATGGCCGTTACATCCGCTTCCGTCCCACGACCTTATTTTCCCGGCTACGATCGTGCTTGCGCAGCTTTGTTCGGCTGAGTGCTTCAAGCTTTTACGAGATGCACGTTTCACGGGACTTATTCCCAGGTCCTCATCGTTTGCGTCGATAACTACTAACAGGTGGTATTGTTTGAACCGCGGTAGAATATTAAATATATTTTTTTTTTGTTAATTTGTTAATTTATCGATAATGATAGATTGTGACGTTCGGACTGCAATTGTCGTTTGCAACATTTGATAAACAATCGATTTCTGTCGATGAATATTGATCGGTAAAATTCTAAAACTTCGTGATAATTTGACTATCGACTGTCAAGTAATAGTAATCAATTATGTAAAACGACAGTCGGGGAGGGACTTGAAAAAACAGGCAGGATAAAAGATATGACTCGTGGCGCCGATATCAAAACTATCCTGCCGTGGCGCGACCTCGCGTGCTGTGTCTGTTTCCGCGGGATCACGGAAACGTTCGCTTGAGAAGATAATCGCGAATAAACGTTCCTCGTTACATTCTTCGCGGTTTTTCACTCGGATTCCGCTGGAAACGCATAAACGCTTCAAGACTATTTGTAATTAATGGCCAGCTTTTTCATCGCGAAAACCATTGGCTTCGAGTTGCATTTTCAACTCGTTGCTTCAAGGTTGTGTTTATCGAACGAATTTTATTCATACGAGTCGTGACGAAGTTTAATTTTTCTTTTCAATAATTTTCTTTTTTTTCCGAATAATTTTGTTTCTCGTTTTGTTTTATCTTTATGTAATCTTTATTAAGTTCAGTGAAAATTCCGTTTTGAAAAATTTTGCAAAATGAAATTTGAAAATTGTTACAATTTGAAAAAAACTTCAAATAAAATTTGTTGTCACTTGTTCTACAATTGATTAAACATTTATAACCGTAAAACTTGTTGTATAACTCAACTTTGCCGTACATATTTTGTTTCAAACATCCGTGCAAATTTATAAAAAAAAGTAAAAAAATAAAATTGGATTTTGTATATTTATTTCCAATTACAAATTTGTTGTTAAAAGAACCGTCAATTCTTCACTCATATTTTCATTGTGAAAAAAGTAATGTTTCAAGTTACTTTTATATATATATATATATGTTAAAAAAATGCTTTGAAAATTTGACAAATTTCTTTATTCATGGAGCCACGTGTTTTCTTTTTCAATGATTTATTGGGTGTGAAAGACTCGAAGATTTCGACCACCCACAGATTCAATTTCAATATCAAAAACGTCTATTCGAATACTTCCCCCTCGCTTTTCCATAACAAGGTATATATCTGTATTAACGTTTCTTTGATTTCAATTACAGGTGAACTATTCAATTGATTCCCCCTTAAAATTAGTCACTGATGGAATTTGCTTTGTACTTTATAGAATCGCAAAAATGAAAAATGAGGATCAAAGCAGAAAGACAAATGTCTCGTATAAAAAAAAAAGTAGACATTTTCCGGGGAGACATCAATAAGAAATTAAGAACGGTCTATTAATTTTATTATTATCGACGATAATCTTTAATGAGAAATTTCATCGTTTTTGAGGATGTCTTTGATGATGTTATTCATTAGTCAGAATAAAAATGTTGCACACTAAATGATGGTCATTTACTAATGATGGAATCTACTATTTGATTTAGTAAGGCAAAAGATACGTTGATGATGATTTCAGAATTGGACCAGAGGTTCCCTTTAAATCTGTAATGTAAAGAAATAACAATGTACAATTTATTACAAAGACAACATTGTAATTAAATGATTAGACACAACGACCAAAACCTGATTATTTACACTAGAAAAAGTAGTACCTTGCAAACTACTTGTATCAAGAAATTTAGTAGTTTTAAACTACTTTTTTCGCAGAAAATTCTTATTTTAAGCAGTTTAAAACTATTAAACTTCTTAGTTTAAGTAATTAGTAAGAGACTTCTTTTTGTCATGCAGTAGAAAAAATAATAAAGAATTAAAAGAAATAGTTCAAAGAAATCTATAAATGATATTTTATTGTACCGTAGATGTGATAATCAATTGGAATAACATAAAAAATATACATACATATCTCTTATCACTAATATCAGGGTCTCAATTTCCCAGTGATCGAGGAATTATTATTTCGATCTGTACTTGTTGTTCGTTGTCTCAAGTGGAACAAATATGGAATAACAACACCCAAACAAAAAGGTTGAGGATAAAAGAGAAAAAGATGGAGAGAAAAAAAGGTCGAGACACCTGAGCGATCCACTTTTCTCGGCATCGGCGACGTTTTAATATTCACGTCACAGTAATCAAGACAAATTGGAATCTCGAGGGCCGAGACGTTCATTCAGCTGGCGAGTCTTTTGTGTCACCGCGCGGCGAGATTCGAGTGACCTTTCGCTTGGCGTCTCGCTCGCAGCCCGGGCGTCCTCGTCTCGCCCGTGGGCCGGCCATAATGGGCCGCGACGTGCCACGATCGCCGCTTGAATCCGTAAATACGCGCGCCAAAGCGCTTTTATTGCCGTCAAAGGCACAAAAACCGCGCCGACGTTTCGCTTCGCGGCAATTTTTCACTCGTCCACTTTTATTTCCAGACAAATTCATAAGCGCGTCTTAATTTCGCCCACTTTTCAAATGACCCGCCCGACGCGCTTATTTTACACTTACTCGATTTCCTCTCCTCCTTCTTCTTCTTCTTCTTCTTCTTCTTCTTCTTCTTCTTCTTCTTCTTCTTTTACTTTTCGAATCACTTCTCAATGAACCTTTCAATTGACCGCTTTCAATTACACCGTGTGAATACGGTTGCTTCGATTTGTTTCAGAATCACTTTTCCATTGATTCGAATATTAATCTAACGTTTACGTTAATAATAACGTTCTTTCATTTTTAACCAAGTTCCAAATTAACATTTACGATTCAGTTAATGCTGACAACTTGTTATGATGAACATTAATCAATGATGCGTGGAAAATTGAATTCCAAAAAATGATTTATTTAATAGTGACGGTTTTTAAATCTCACAATATCAAAATCAACTCTGTGATTTTCGTAAAATATACTCGATTGCATTTAAATCCCTCAACCGTAAAATCTATTTGATTACAAATCATAACTTGTCTGAGTACATCACTCTTTTATTATTTTTCACATAAAAAATTAGCACGGGCAAAATGTTTCCTTGTCGATTCACCAACTGAAATAATCAAAGTTCAATTTTTTAATTTGTTTCAGGTAAAGACATAATATCCTTTCATCGACTCGACTCGTTATTTATGTAAGTAAAAAACCAAAGTTGCACATGCTTGAAACTATATGATTCCGGGCATGATTTGTTGCCGAGCGAAAGACGCGACGCGGCGATGAGCCCGAGCCTAGGCTATTTTTCATTGTCGATCATATTAATAACCATCAAGATCGTTCGATCGCTCGACAAGATCATTAGGCGATCGATTAAACCCGGAGGGAAAAGGTTGCACGGGGCTGTTAATGACGCGGCTACGCGGCTCGTTAATTCGCACACACCGGCTGGCCAAGCTTCTCGCCCCCCCCCCCACAACCGTTTCACCCCCCCCCCCCCCCGCCAACCCTGCCCCAGCCCCAGGGGTGGCAGATACCCGACGCGAGCCACCCGCCCCACCCTCGTATCGTCACAGCCTGCGTGACACATAAATACCAATCTTAGAACGATGCCCACCATTGCGGCACCCGCGTCGACATCAACCTTTTTCCTATGCGGCGGGCGCACTGCCAAGCAAGAGCACGTCAACACTTCCATTGACAACCAGTCCCGTATACACCGTATCCACCCCGCACGTCACTCTA
>JABFOV010004659.1:0-13471 GCA_022817685.1 Aradophagus sp. ZL-2020 | reverse complement strand
TTACGTCTTACGTGCCCTGTGTGTCAGCGAGTCTGCAGCTACTGGAGTTCGTGAACGACAGTACAGTCGCATATCATTCTCATTTTATGTGTCTGCGTACCACCGTCAGCCCCCCCTCTCTTCACCTACCTGTCTCGTGTTTTTTTCTTTTTTTTATTTTGTTTTTTTTTTTTTTTTTTTTTTTTTTTCCTTCCCCCCCCTTTTTTTTTTTTTTTTTTTTTTTTTAAGTTTATTAACCGCAGAAAAATGTTATGTGTTTATTCTGAGATTCATAATTCAAGATGTTGTCGTATTTAAATTCGTTTTCATTTAATTTTAATCCATTTCACTCACTTTCTCTTAAAATAAAGTTCATCCGTCGAGTTTATACTATACTTTTTACTTTTGAAATTTGCATGAAACTTTTGTGCACTCTTCTCATCTCCAATTACACTATTTTATGGTGACCCGAAATAACTGGGTAATCCTAGCTTTTTTTCAATAATTGAATTAATGTTTCATACAACTTACTCTTAAACGTAATTCATTAAAATTATGCCTCGGATCATAAAACTTAAATTTTACAAACGTTACGACATTCATACGGACTCAGTTTCTTAGTACAACTGTCGGAATTTACGACAGAAACAATACGTTTGTTCCTTTTGTAAATTCAAAGAATTCAAAATAAAAAATGTTGTTACATAAATTTACCTTTCATTGTAATTCGACAAGCGCGATTCTATTCATAAAAAGCGCATCTTTGATAATTTCGCGGCGCAACCTATTCGTCATTAAATCATTATAACCGTTATCCAATTGGTGATTATCCCGAGCGGTGCATCCGAACGAACGTCCCTCGTCCTAATCGCACATTAAAAGCGGGTTTATAGGAAGGGTCACCGTTTAAATATAATGCAACGCTATATAATGCGCGTATCTAGCGTGCGAATGCTTCGGTGTCGTAAAAAACTTATCCATTCGTCTTGTCCTTTATTTTTTTGCACGCACCGTGTCACGCAGGTGTTGTTACTTCGCAACACTACCAGCGTGCGCCTCGTACAACTCGGTCATACGCGTCTATGTGTAATTCGTTTAAACTTGACTGACATTAGGTAGGCAGGAATGATCACGGTGTTTTTTTTTTGGCTTTCGTGGACAAATTCAATGTGCCAGCATTCTTTTTGGTTTTGAATTTTCAAAAAAAAACTTTGAATGAATATTTTACTTTCTATTATTTACGATGTAATCTATAAAAAAGTGAGCAATGGTATTCCAAAAAAAGTTAAATAAAAAAATAAAAAAATACTATTCGTCATGTGTTCAGTGAAGAGAAATCTTCCGTGAAGAAAGTTTATTTTTGCTCAATGTGAGATGTATTTAAATGTAATATTGTTAATTGTTTTTACTTGTATTGCTGTTATATTGCTCAATCGATTTTTGTTGTTAGACGTTTTTGTTATTATTTACATAAAAAATTGTACACTCGCCTAAAAAGTTACTGAAACGATTAAAAAGATGTCCATTTGTCAACGATTTTTTTTTTTCATGATCCAACGGGTTTATGGTTTTAGTGAAAATTTGATTTGATTAAAAATCCCGCGCAGCGCATTAATTATTTCTCGAGTTTGTCAGGTGAAAATGCAGTCACTTGATTTGCGATTGTAAAGTTTGCTTAAGCGAAAGAAACGGTTCTTCGTGTTAAGAAAAACGATGCCTAATGATGATCGTTGGTTTTTGCAAGAAAGGAAGACCACTTTCGCTATGAAGATGGAAAGCTTGAATGCAAGAATTGCAAGAGATCCTGGAAATGGATCGACACATATTCTTGTTAGTTTGACAACAATTTTTTGTATAGAGAATTTGATGAATTCACATAAATCAGCTGAACGTAAGATTTCCATTAAAAAAAACAAACATTTTTTCACGTATTATAATAAAAATGATTTTACAAGTTTATATTATACCAAATTACCGACACTTTTCGGTAAATGTTACGAAACTTTCTCGTGATACACATATTAAATGTGTTTATTAATGTTTTTATACGTGCATTGCTTGTAACAACATGGAAGGAAGTTCTTTTAAAAAAAGAGTAAACGAAAGTGATAGCAGCGAAAACAATGTAACTCGATTATTAAGAAAACTAATTGAATTTCTATAACACTGAGAAAATTGAATACTTTCCAGTAAAGGAAAACCGTCGAACGTTCACTGAAGTATCGATAAGCGCGATTGAAACTGAAGAAAATAACATTCAACAAATGCTTTCAAAAAAAGCATTACTTTTTTTAATTTTATTGATTCGGTTCTTGTTTACCAAGTTGTTGTACTTGCGTCAATAAAAAATGGAGTTGGTAGTGGTAAAAAATTGTCAATCAACAACGACTTTCTTTACATCTCTAAATAATAATATTGTATTTATATAATGTAAAAAAATGTCGAACACAAAATATTAAAAAACATATAAGATAATAGATAAATGTAATTAACATATATTTTATAATATCGATACATATTATTAATGTACTAAATATAAACAAAGATTCAATTATATCAATTATTCTACAATTACCATGACATTTTCGTGATTAATATTATCTTTACGTCACAAATGTTATCTAAATTTGCTTAGCAAAGACTGAGCTATTCTGCAACATTTATTATTACTTGTAAATATTATAACTTTTAAATTAACAATTTCCAATTTGCAGTCATTTTTACTTTTAAGTCATTTATAGGATAACTTGTAAATACACGGCGAATAATAAACTGCTAATATTCTGCAAAATGCAAATAATAATAATAAAAAAACATTAGCAGCAGGTAGTCTCAATTTTACAGTCACAATTTTACTACCAAAAACACACAATTTTATTATTATTATTATTATTAATTCTTCAAATCATCACTTACACTCTTTGACAAAATCTAACAATTTCTACTAAACCTTTTCCTCCGTGCATTTACAGTAAAACTTCTCGGACGATAAAAACAATCGCAATCACAACGATCACATCTAAATTTGCCCATTTTTTCTCCGGCAACCCTCTCTACCAACTCCTTTTTTTACCATTTTACAACAAACAAACAAATTACAAATAATGAATGATGTTTTGTTTTTCTTGTTTTGAAACAGAAAAAAAAAGCGCGCGCGTGTTTCCGGGCCGCGTGCTACGTATGCATATTAGAACGGCTATCACTGTCGCGAACTCGGCGGACTTTCTCCGCGCCCTTACCCTCTGCGAGGACCGCGGCCGGCAGCAGCAGGGCCACCGCGAACGCAAGCGCCAACGTGGGCGACCGGCGTGCCATCTTGCCGGGCCTGATCATCGCTCGGACCGGCTGTTAGACTCGCGAACCAAGCGCCGATTTCCTCGGCCGAAGAGTGTTTTCCTGCTCTCGGTTAAGTGCGGGGGGGAAAAACGATCTGCGCGGCGCACGTTCACCGACGGACCACCGAATCGTCTGACGTGACTCCAACGCGGCAGATGTCGCTTATATAGTTGGTGCTCTTTCGGAGAAAGTCCTTGTCGCGTGCAGGAGGATGCTACGGCGGCTCTTCGGGGTGAACGTCGACGGCCGCCACGCCGAGGGGGGAGTCCGTTTGGAGAACCGCCGGCGACCTTCAAGCCGCCGGACGATCGATCGATCGATCGGGCTAAATCGGCCGCTTTTGCCGATCGGTCCGCGTTGCGTCACCGAGACGGACGCCGCGACCTTGGCTAATTGCGCGCTTCACCGGTAATTGCTTTTTATGTCCGGGCTTGGGGCGGCGGGGGGGGGGGGGGTAAGGGTGTACGAGCAATGAGATCTCGATGATTCTGCGTTTTTGCGGCTTTCGGAGAGACCGACGTTACGATTCTGCGCGGTTGATTTGCTTTTTATTGTTAGATAATCGAGCTTGATGAGATGGGGCGGCGGAGTTTTTGCTGTTTAGGGTTATTTGTTTCAGGTGAATAGGTCTGACGTAGATAAAAAACGATTTTTTTCCCTCTTTGGAAAGAGTACGTAGACGATGCCGTAACAAAAAATTTGACGTTTTTGAGTAACGCGTTGCTGTAACGCTTTGGACTGTAAGTATTACAGTCCTGGCTTAAAAATTATACAGTTTCAAAACTGTAGTACTGAGTATATCAATAAATAATGGATGCTTGTTAAAAATAACTAGTCACAGTAGAATCGGAAGATAGTTTCTACCAAGATTGCCGTATTAACAGTCTGCTTTGTTGTATTACAGTAACATAGATACCAATAATACAAAATTTATAATATATTTTGCACCTTGAACTTCTATTGGTCGATAAAGTAATTGTGAATTTGACAAGATTGCAATTACTATATAAAATGGCAATTTTTATTATCAAGTCGGTCTCTCTTCATGGAGTTGAAGTTCCCAAGGTTTATTAATAAACGAAAACTATGTATAATGTACAATTTAAAAAAATAAAATCAATTTAGAAAATTATGTATAATTTAATAACTCATATTGTAATCCAAAATGGAAAAATTATATTCCGAGACATTGAAATATCGTAGCTTCTTCTTGTAAAATTGTTCAATTCAAAAATACTGTTACTTGTATGAAGAAAAGTATATCGGATTTTATTTTCGTTTACTAACAAACGTTGGAAACTTGAAGAACATCTCTCTTTTTTCAAACAAAACGGTATTTCTTCTCTGAAGAAAACCCTTTTGTGAATGCACGACATCGCGAGCAGTCGGTCGAACGTTGTAAACGACATTACGAAACAATCGAAGAGCCGCGAAGTAAAGGGCACAAAATTTTCGAGCCGCGCGCTAATGTATGGATATGGCTTAAGCGGATCGTGTCCTCGGCCTAGAAAATGGCGAGTCTCTTGTCAAGATTCCGGGCGATGACAGCCACTTGTTTCCCGGCCAAGTGGTGACGTTCAATCGACACTCCTCCAAGACGTGCCTATAAATCTGCTCCAATTCTTGCCGAGTAATTCAACGCGCATGCTAATGCCGTGCCATCGAATGAGACGTCACGGAGCGCCGTCTCCGTCGCAACGAAACGACGCCGAAACGTTCAATTCACGGCCAATTAACGGTAGGTGCGAAATCACGCGTTCGCGTCAATGCAATCAGTTGGATGCGTTTCTACGAAGCAACTTCTCACGGCTATCACTTTCTTCCGAGCAATTTTCGAACTGCTGCGTCGCTTCCTCGACGCAAAGGTCCTGCGGTGAAACTTCTTTTCCGCGAACCGATAGATAATGCCGCGTCGAAGTTGGCGGTCAGATTTAATCGATTGTTCATTTACCGCGAATACCTCTGCAGATGACGCTTTATGATGGCGCTTTATAATTGGCAATATTACGTCATTCACTTGCGAGTTTGAATTTTTTTCAGGTTTCGAGTGAAGGAAATGTGGACTTTTTTTTATTTTTAAGTTGATTTAAGGTTGACGAAGCGGATGGAAAATATCACTGCTTTTATATACAAATTATTCGCTATTACATCTGTCTAAAATATAAAATGATATAATTTAAAAATATAATTTTGTTACGTTAGGAAAAAAATTTGTCAGCGTGAAGTAGCGAAATCTTATTTATTAATTTTTAAACAGTGATTGACGTCACAGGGACTCAAAAATAGTAGTGAAAGATTAATAAAAGATGAGTAAAATGCACGAAATGGATATAATTTTTTACTCCCAATGATGCGACATGAAACATTCAGACCGATATGCTTTCCTATTTAAGGCCAGCTACTTCTAAAAATCAATCCCAATCGCGTCCTTTGTTTGAAATCTTGTTACTTCTTTCAAAAGAAAATCACATGAAAGAATAAATTTTTTAAATAATGATTTGCTTTTTCACAGCGATTCAAATAAATACAAAAATTGTCATCCTAAATTTAAATCCGCGATTTCTAAACTCGTTTACCCAACTACTTTAACTTTTTTTATATATATATTTTATTTATATATTTTCATATATATTTATTTTATTTTATATATATTATTTTATATATATTTTTATATATATTTATTTTATTTGTATATTTTCAAAGAAAAAAAAAATGCAATTTCGAATGTAAATTTTCCCCCGATTGTCGTATTCGCAGCTCTTGCTAAAAATGTCTCAAAGTCTGGACGCACTAGCAAGGTCTGGAACACGGAACGGGGGCCGCTTTGCCCTCACTTTCGCTTTTCTTGTGAAATTACGCGCTCCTCGCTTTGTTCTTTGTTTCGCCCCGTTCCCTTTTGCCCGGAGCCACGGAATTTCCACGGAAAAGTCTTTCTTCTTTATTCCCCGACGTTTTGCGCCGTCCAATTATGTGTTTAACATTTTAATTGCAGTCCGCTTCTTTCAACGAGCCCGCCATTGTTTTGCCGCGTTTCGAACACTCGTCGCACACTCGGAACGCTATTTCCGAATCAAAGTGTGTGCCAACGAGATTAGCGAATCTCCAGCTGACAAGTCATTCGTCCTCACGTAAAGTGCGACAAAATTGTCGCCGACAATGTCGCTGTAAAATAGTACGAACGAATAATTGCGAACGTGTTTCTTCGGCGCGCGGAACTTTTCTCTCGGTGCAAAGAAATTTCTAACATTTTCAGACGCGACTTCGGAGTCTTCGGTGTAACTGATATTCGTAAAGACCGGTCGCAGTTCGCGCTTTTTATTTTTCATTGCAACGTTTTTGCGACATTGTTTTTGCGTATCAAAATTTTATGAGACTTGTTTTTTTTTAATCCACCTTCACTTTGCACAAAAGTTTAGCTAACCGAAAGTTAAATTTTCCTTTAATTAAGCACGACAAACGGAAATTCGTTTGTAAAAATACAAACGTCGTCTTTCCTCGCCTTGAAAATAAAAATCCTCGTCATTTTGTTTTCGCTCGCGAATAAACGTCGAAACCTTCGAGAGCGTATTTTCAGTAGCTCGTGTGGGGTAATAAGTATTACGGAACGATCGTCGCGCGTTTCGCAAGACGCTCGCGCGCGCGAGCCCTTTTCTCCGTTGAGAATCGCGGAGTCATGATCGAGGCGAGGATGGCGGACGCGCGGATCATCCTCGTGTCGCCAGGATTGCTCCGGCTCGTGAAGAGCCACTTACGTCGCCTGTCTATCGCCAAAGGAGATGAATGGTGAAACGGCCAGCTTTTTTCCCGCCGCTCAACGAGCGCCGCGCGATCGCTCCGGGAGCGACCGTCGACCTGAATAGTCCGCGGGGTGTTTCAATGTGTTGCGTTCTTACTCAATATTAAAATTGATTATATACCATATGATGTTTGTAATCAAGCGGCATTCAATGTCGTTATGCCGCTTGTTCAAAGTGATGTCACTTCGGCAGCTTATTTCCAAACTATTGTTCGACGCGTTTCTCACGCTCTTGAAACAACGTTTTTTCCATTCCACCACTTCACTGAAAAGTCAAGTGGCAGAATTTTTTATACGAATATATTTTGCTATGAAATGTGAACTCCTTGGACTTTGCGGAGAAAAAATGTTCAAAATCTAACATTCGTTGTTGAATCAATTACGTTCAAGGTTAGATCCAATGACACTGTTTTTCCTATTTTGAAGATCTGCGTAAAAAAGTGTTTTAAAAGTGCAGAGACGAAATTTATACATGTAATCATGTATCGTTCTGTGCATCTTTTATACGTAATGGTTGGATGTTTCATAAATGATTATATGCATTTACGTGCCTGCGATATTAAAAGTAACGCGTTACTTAAAATATTCACATGTTTTGAGTAATTGATAACGTAGACGTTACTTTTTCCCGAAAGTAACTGTAATGGTAACAACGTAACATGTTACGTTTAATGATGCTACATTTTTAAAAAAAACTTGCAATGTTTGATACCAGATCATATAAAATATCATTGGTATTATGCTATATGTACCATACACGTAAACTTATTCATCGCTCACATGTTCGTTTGTATGGCACAATCATTTACGATTGCATTTACGTTGATATAACACGTATCCGGACGTATATGATGCATTTATGTTTACTCAACCCAATTTACATAATCGTCGTCTTAAAATCAGTCATCGCTGTCTCGCTTCGAGACGCATGCGACTCAAATGAAGACAGCCATTTTTACGATGCAATTACCAATCAATTAATCAACGACATTGATTCAGCTGATCAAATTAAGTCCTACTCTTTCGAAGGGTCGCGTCTCGGCGCAAACGCGCGACCGCTGCGCGAATAAATCACGGAAAAGTAGAGTACAAGTGTGATTTATCATCGATCAAAAAGGTCGATTGAGATGGATAATTTCTTTTCGAGATCCACGTGCAACGCGGCGCAATCGTCGGTGCGAGCTAATGAATTATAATAGATCACTGGCGTAACATTTACACGTGTCATTATTGAAGTGGTACGTTTTCCACGCGAGAAGACAATGTTCCCCGAGCCCCGAGTTTTGCTCATTGAAATGCGCATAAACCAGCGCCGCGCTTTTCCTCGTGCATATGTCAAGAGCGCCATTGACAGCGGGTTACTGTAATTAAATATTACCTTGTTGCTGAATATCGAGCTAACGGCCACGTGCAACCATTTTCATCGCGATACGTCACTGTCTTGCACGCGCACCGCGTCACTTCGTGTTTCAATACCGAGCCTTTTCTCATTCGCCTCGGCAACGGCAATCCTTTTCTTCTCCTCCGGTTAAACGAACGAGTCGAAGAAATCTATCAAAAAGCACTGAAGTGAATTAGAATTCTATTAAATTTATATTCGAGATTGATAGTTTCGAGTCGGATCTTTGCCCCGGGTGAATGTCAATTGGTAGTTATTGAGAATGAGTACGTGGATTAAGCAACAGAGTTGAACGAGTGTGTGTCTTGTTGGTCGAACGTGACATTAGTTTAATGGGTATCGAGGATTGTTTGGATCGTTAATGACTGTAACCAATAAACAATATTGCTATTGGATCCTATTGCTTGATTCTCATAACTGGGTCAATTTTCTTGACCCGAATCAATGGAATCTTGCGTTAGGTTTAATGGTTAAGATGATATGTAAAGTCAGCAATGTGAAAAAAAAAACAGTTTAATATAATTTTGAACCTTTGGCTGAGTAAAAAAAAAAAAAAAAGAAATTCGGACAAGTTGTGAAGTTAAATTTTTTGTTACTTAGGACATATTTTTATTTCATCGAATGGATAGAAGATTACTTTGCAAAAATTATAAAATTTGTTATAATTTTTAAAAATATTTGATCGACAAAAAATATTGGTTACGAACGAAATGTTGAAAACAACCAAGAAATATTTGAAGAAAACAAATATTGGTTTCATTGCAATTCAGCGCATTGATTCCACGGCAATCGCATTGTTTCCCCGTCGACTAATGGCACCTCTTGGGTGTATTACGTGGCAGCCAAGGCCCGCATGTATAATTTCCCGACCGCAGTCTGTCGCAGCGCGGGTTTTCCCGGTCGTTCCATTTCCGGTTTCCGGGATTATTACTCGCCGATTACACCGGCAAACCGAATCCCAAGCCCGCGTTCTTGCTTGCGTAATTACGCTTTTTTTTCTCCCCGAGCCGTGTCAATATTTCGTTTACTGCGCTTACGTTTCAATAACCACAATCCGCTTAATTAACTTTCAATTACAGAGAGACCTTATCCACGACTTTTGTAACTCCGAAAGGTTAAGTTGTAATCACAGGGGAATCGAGATAATTGATTGAGAGGCTGGTGAAGTCGCTGTACAGAGTGACAGTACAACAGTGTCTTGAGTTAGGACGTGGTTGTCTTGAAACCAGGTATTTGATGTCTTCATTATTAACCATTTGATTACTATTTTTATCTTTTTTTCAAGTGCATATATTTTGAATTTACACTCTAGATATTAGCAATTCAAGTTCAACAAAACAATGTGACAAAATTACATACGATATGTAAAGTTAGTTCAGAATTAGAAAACAAACTAAACATTTTGAGCAAAATTTTTATAACGCCATCAACTAAGATTTTTTACGTGAAATTCAAATTTATCTGCGTAAAGTTAGCTTCAAACTGGTGTATTTTGTATTTAAACACTGAGGTTTGTCTAGATTTACATCACGCAAATCACTGCAAAAACAAGTGTCCTATTTTAAGTCACTTTTAAGAGATGGTAAAAGTGACTTACAATAAGACACTTTTTATACAGTAAACGCAAATAAGTGACTAAACGATTTAAAGTAAGTCACTTTGTTTTTGTAGTGAATTTTAAAATATAATTGATTTTACAGAGACAAAGTCGAATTTGCATGAAGAAGAAACAAAATGATTACATTCCACAGTAAAGAATACTTAAGACAATTGAATAACTAAACTCAATACAACTAAATTATATACATTCGTTGAATAAAAAAACGTCAACTTTCTACGCGTTAAAAAGATATCTTCAAAATTCGCATCTATTTGAAAGCGTTCTTTTGCAACCAAGTACATAAATTTTGTGTAAAAAAGAATTTCCATTATGCAGACAGGTCTTATTTTTCTACAAAAATATGTTTCTAACACTTTTCAAGATATATTTTTTTAATAGAAATCTGCTACTTTGGTATGAACGATTTTTTCAGGAAATCTTTTTGTGCAACGAAAACATGCGATCGAAAAAACAAACTTGCTAATTCAACGGAAATGTTTATCTCGGAGTGAATCGAATAGCTTTTATTGTCAATGTGAGATCGCTCATTTCACGAAAAAGAAAGTCCTTTTTTTTCGTACAAAAATGTCCAAAATGTCAAACGAATAAATCTCCGATTTTCAGCGAAACCGCCGAAAGGTCAGAGTGTATAACGGGAAAAAGCGATAGCTGCGGCTGCGGCGTCAAAGGTACCGCTGTGACGAACGATGACCCGCTGCTGCGCGCGGACATACGGAAGCTTTCTCTGATCGGCTGCCGGCAAGATCACGCGGACTATCTCGCGATCGAAAGTCCGCCGTACCTGTTGGCACGTGTTTCGCTGGCTTTCAGTAAATAAAATACATCGGCTCGGTAGCTTAATGCAGCCGGCTCTTGATCTTGAGCGAAGCGAGTATTAACGTCGAAAAAAATTGGTTCGTTTTGTCAAATACGGAGAAAAATTTTATAACAAATTACCATAACTTATCAAAGTCAGATGATCCCTAGAGAAATAAAAAACAATATTGTTGATATATTGATAATATATAGTAAGTATGTATTGAAAGATGTTGTTAACAATCTATTGGTGATAAATTGACATGTACAATGACAATATATTAGTAATATATTGCAAATATATTGACAATATAGGGAAATTCAAAATATATTATTAATATATCGATAATATACTATATATATTTTAAATTGATTAGAGGGATATTGAAAATATATTTTTAATATATTTATTAGCGAATAATAATCTGTAAATGTATTAAGATTAGATTTTTCGTTTCATTAAAGATATCTTGCAAAGTTTATCAAATATTTCTACATTATTATAATACTTTTTCATGACACTTTTATAATTACGACAAAATTTACCATAGAACTGTAATAAATTACTAGACCATCTATGAGAAGTTACTAAAATTGCATAATAACGTCGTATACACTTCAACGATATCATTTATCTTCAATAATTTATGGTCATTTTTGATAGAATTTTTTTCTACGTGCTTAAAATATTTTGATGATTTATTCGTAAGAGATTTAGATTATGTTTCTTTTTATAATGAAAAATATGACTGAAAACTGAAGTTGACGGATGATGATTGTGATAACCTTAGTCGTGAAAAATTAACTCGTTGTAATGATATGAAATATTTTATTAATATATTCATCCTAAGCACAATCCTTTTTGTCTCGTAATATGAAATACATAGTATGACCACACTCCTCATTTATTATGCAAAGCAAAGATAACGATTTGGTAATTGAACATTACGAATTAAATTTAATTGATTACCAACAAATTTTTATTGCTCAATCGCATATCGTTAAATGACTGAGGATCTAAAGGCCTTTTATTATTTTTAATCGATTCATTTTAATTAAAAATCACAGACTTAAAAAAAAAAAAAAAACAAATAATTTTAACTCCTTTTTTATTAATTATGTTTTTTTCATAATTTTTTCTTTTATTTTAATGGAAAAAATGAACAAGATATTTTATATAAAAATTGTTTGTTTCTTTTTTTACAACCACGTATATATCTTTTAAACAAACAAAAAAAACATTCCAAAAAGCATATTGGTTTTGCAATACTTACTTCTTTTATTACGTTTTTTTTTCTTTTTTCACGTCGATTTGCAACCGTTTTATTGCACGACATTCCCCAACGTCGAACTTGAGACATCGCCAGTCTTGACAACGAGAACAAATATCGAACGTACCTGAACGTGTCTATTTTTCACTGTCGTTTAACGGAGTTCGCGCAATTTTAGCCTTTTATTTCTATTATTACCGACACTTATGATTTATAGTTATGATTCCGAATTATGTACTCTTCGTATACTCCGATCATCGCGACATATTGAAACTCTGAGAAACAATGCGAGAAACGAAATAAGCATATTTGGAACAAGAATAATATTAATTCCAAGCAGTTACAGTCCTTGTACATTGTAATTTGCTCATTTTATGACAATCTTGATATTTTCCTAATGTTTTGTTCGTTTGTTATTTATATTTTATTTTAAGCTCGTACTTTTTATGTTCCTTTTCTTGAAAATATAAATTTGTTAAAATATTTTTATACATAATATTTAAACATAATATTTTTTGAGCTACATTCATCGAAATATTTCCTTTTAAACGATCTCGTACAATATTTTTTTTTAGTTATTAAACTCTGATTATGCAATTATTTGTGGCATTAAGACGGAATTTCTAATTAAAATTTTATTTACGCCATTCGATTAATTTAATTAGTAATCTAATGGCTCGAGTCACACTCTTAATTACGAAGTTATTAGCCGAATGGAAAAAAAGAACCTTATTGAGTTATAAATTTCTTTCACGCCAATTCCGAAAGGTGTAAAAATGATGAATAAGAAATTTTATATGCACATAATATACGAGTTGAAACCCGTCAAAAATCATTTTACAAAAAAATTTTTTTTTACAAATTACAAAAAAAAATGAAACATACCACAATATTATGAAAATAAAATAAAGTAGTTGAAAAAATTAAAAATATGTAATATCTAATTGTAATAAATGGTTTATAAAACTAATTGCAGTCTATCTACGCAAACATTTGTCCAATTTCAAACTCATATTTTATGTACGTATATTATATCCTGTACATTATAATTTTATATATATAAAAAGAAAAGAACCACGCGTAAAGTATCAATTTATTCACTGTGACTATTACGTCCTGCGAAATGATTTTTAAGTATAGATTTCAAGAAAGGCAAGACTATAAATTCCGAAGACATTTACCAAAAATAACCGGCCGTTATAAATAAACATTATAAGTGGACGCGCGCGTTAATGTAACAACTTTCACCGCAATTCCCACGCGCTGTGTTACGT
>JABFOV010004658.1:0-13473 GCA_022817685.1 Aradophagus sp. ZL-2020 | reverse complement strand
CCTATGTACATATGAGTCACTCCGTGCCAAATCATCATGTTCAAATAAGTCGATGTTTTAGAATACAATTGTGTATAATTAGCCAAACTTCAATAAGAATATTTTTTGTACTTTTTAGACTTGAAAATGACCTGGCACTTAAGTCGAAACGTTGTCAGTTAATAAATAAGGTGTTAAAAATGCTTACTTAGTTATTATTATCCAAATAAACTAGTCCAATAACTTTTGTTTCGTTGGCCTTTATATTGAAAAATTGATTGTTGAAGATTGAAACGTACGTGTTGGACGAATTAACATTTTAAATTAAAAATATTTATTAATCGAAAATAAAATGTAAAATGTTTTTTTACAAAACAAGTGTGAATGAAAAATGAAGAAAGGAAAAAAAAACTTTCGCTTTCTGAAAAGTGAAAGACAGCGCACGATACTCAGAAAAGAAAAGAAAAACAATCAATGTTGGAGTACTAGACAATATTGCTGTCTTGCTCTCGCTTTATATTCTGGAACACTTGATCGCATTTACGCGTGTAGACATTCATTAAACTAAATAAATATTCTCCGTTTTTGAACAAAAGAACAGAGACAGCAATTTGATAATAAAATTATTTCGGAAATTCAACAAAATTTAAATGACACAACCAAGCTTAACAGAGCGATCTCACTGTATAATAGATTTGGCTGACTTCCTTGTTTCACCAAATTTTCTATTTCTCTGAAATGTGTAAATTACTCATTTCAGAGAAATTACACACAATTTACAATACTTTTTCATAAAATTAAATGTATTAAATTTAGAACTTCTAATTTTATATTCGTATTCTTAAACATCTGGAATTAATAATTTAATAATTTTAAATTTCCTGCTTTTGATAAAGACCAAGCTTCACGGAGCAATCTCATTAGATAATAAAAGCCTTACTCTCCACCAACTTCAAGATTTCGTCAACTATTTAAGATACGTTTATAATTGAAAATTAAAGTAATTAATTCTCTCAGGTTATACTCACGCTTTATCGTTGCCTAACCTAACTTTCACATAACCTTATTTATATCATAGGTCATATTATTCATGGATTGGAAAAATCATACCTTTTGTACTTGTTTGTACAATTCTTGATCACTTACGGGTTAAGCAAAAATGCAGAACATCTTACAAAGAAAGTCTCTGAATATATATCAGTAACTGAATAGAAAAAACACAAATGCAATATCATCAATACTTCTGACTTTCGTGTGTAAATTAGTCCAACATAAAAAAATTATTTGAAATACTTAAAAATGTTCACTTTTTTATGCACGACAAGAAAAATTATGCTTCTATAAACTGTTTTGAAAAAAACCAAAACATCTGAATAACTGCAATTGTAACCATTAATTTCTTACATATACCAAAATATGATGAATTATTGAAATAAAACAAGTATATTGAACAATTTTTTGTCTTGCATGTTTTTAAAGTAATACAAACATAACTTAAATGTATAAAAACAAACTAGTATTGGGTTATTATATTATCAATCGGCTTACTATTTTTGAAAACCGATATTAATGTATTATATTCATTAATGTTGTGTTTTGTTCTAGGACTTCTTTTTAGAATTTTCTCGTCAAAGTCCATGTATATTGTCCAGGTCAATTCTGCAAATTGTATATTTTCCAACAACGAATCGAGTGTTTGGCACACAGAATTTTGTCGACGTATTGAGGGATGCGGCAAGATGTTTTATCGCGCCACCTGCACTAATGCCAAAAAGCACTATACTGCAAACTCACCAAGCAAAGGAATATGTTGATAATTTCTTGAGTCACTGTGCTAGTTTCTTTGGGACACTTTTACAAATAAGCGGTCATAATCGTGCTCGACAGAGGGATAAATTAGCACATTTACTTGAAGATATAACTGTTTTACAGGATGAGGTATAAACTTAAATTTGAACATTTCAAAAAAGAAATAAAACCATCGTTTTTTATGTGCAGTTTATATAAAGTTATTCCACACTCAGAAAATCATATTGTAATCGCAGTGACACATAGTGTAACGTGAACAATACAGGACGTTAACAATCTAGACGTATTGCACATTATTTATTTATTTATTTATTTATTTATTTATTTATTTATTTGTTTGTTTTTTCCTGTTGAGGGAATAAAATAGGCTCAATCACCACGGTCAACAGGTCAGATTTAATCAATTAATTTTTTTATATCACTTTTTATCACAATGAGTTCTTTGTTTTTCGTATTTTCTATCTTTGTAATTTTTGTCATTTATTCAATTGTAGAACCCTGATGAGGACTTACACTAAGAGTCGAAACGTTGGTGAATAAAAGATGATAATTTAATCACCCTTCTAAACTTTATCTGTTCATACTAATTGGTCATTAAAAATCCACTTTATAATATCATAACTGACTTCAGCCAATGACATTGCTAGATCGCTTTATTTCGACTAATGAATATGCCGGGAATTTCAAAATCCACATTGTACAATATCGTTTTCTCGTTGTAGTACTCAAAAGTGTACTAGCGTCGTGCTTCTGTGGCATTTTTCAAATGAGGTATTGTTTAATAGTGCGACTATGAATTACCATAATGGAAAAAAATTGACAAATTTGGATTTTTACAATTTGGATTGATACATGGTTTACAGTAATAAAATAGCTACCGTGTAACAAAACAATGAAAGTATTTAAATTAACGAAACAAGTTAGAAATCTGATGACCCTAACCAACCAAAATATCAAAAGGAGAGAGTTGACCACATCAAATCAAACGAATGTCCCGTTTAACAAATGAAATACTACAGTATTACCCAAAAAGAAAAAAAAGAAACATTTTACTAATGTTTTCAAGTATACTGTGAGCATACTTAATTTCTTGTAACATATATTAATTTTTATTTCTACCTCTATACTTTTCGTGTAAAAGAAAACTACTGTTTATTTATTAATACATAAATCTAGTGGACTATCAGCCCATTATAGGATAACACAAATAACAAAAAGTATAAACATTTAAAGAAGGTTAAGGAGCGGTGTGAAAATAGGCAAGTATTCACTGGCTATACAAGAAATGGAGTCACAAAAATATCAACTGACGTATTATTTTTAAACAAAGATTTTGTAAGTAGTGACATTAAAGTAATAAGATAATTAAAAGTGAATGAAAGCCTATGATGTGCAAAATAAATTGGGAGTAGGAAACAGGTAGGATAAACGGAAATGGATAGGGAAACCTGAGATTGCGAAAAATAGAAATCAAGCTGCGCAAAATTTGAATAAGGGAACCAATAATCTTCATTCGACATCTATCCGCCAAACCGCTAACATCAAACAGTCTCAACAAAACTTGATAATCAATACCATTTCGAGAATACACAACAGTATCTTTATAAGTCTTTCTATCTTTATATTTCAGTAATATTTTTTTAATTCGTTGTAAAGCGCTTGACAAAGATTGCTCATCTAGCGACCACAGTTCACAGTAGTATTTGTGTTAAGATTTAATAATGATATCAAACGTAAATAATAAAATGCAAATAGATATAATTTTTTGGTTCAGTCGGAATCGGTAGCCTAATGATTTGTCTCCATATGATGTGTCTCTTCATATTCTCCACACCACTTGCATAGTTCACTCACATCCCTATACATTTTGTGCTGGTAACATCTCAATTTGCCAAGTCCCGCCAATAAACCAAATATGCTCCTCATCTTGCGCCTGCTCAGGTTTTCCAACTTCTGGGCCAAGTTGCAACAACCTACGCCCTGAATTTCCTTGGTCGACCTGAATCCCCCAATTTTCTTTGATATTTTTATCTATCCAGTTTTCTATGGTATTTAAATCTTCCTGGTATGTTGTCCTTATACTGTCATGGAGTTAGCTTTGTACTTGGTCCCTTCTTTTCGCTAGTACATTTCATTACTTTTGTACCTAGCATGTCCTGGTACCCAAATAATACGTACACAATTTACTGTTCACCGAAAGAAAAAAAGGCAAAAATTGGTGAATTGCTCCAAGCAGAAACAACCGTCGTCGTTTAAGCACATTTTGCTTGAAATTTTAAATAAATTAAGCAGGGTTTTAAAGCCATTATAGCTGTGGTTTGGATAAGTGATAATTGCTATTTGTTTTTTTACTTTTGAATACTTTAAATTAATACTTAAAAGTTAAAAAATAAAAATATGTTCATTTGATAAAATTTTCAATAAATGATTTTCATTTAATGTTTTATTTATTTATATTTTATTTATAATTGGTTTGTTATTTGTTACCACTTATTTATAGATTTTATTGTTAAATAATATAATAATTGAACTTTAGTAATTTAAATATGATTATCAATTTATATTATGTTAATGAATTTACTTATTCAAAATTACATCAATGAAATTTGTTTGTCAACTTTGTTTTTTGATATTCATTTATATTGTATTTTCTACAAATTTCCTAATTTGCCAATCAATTTTCCAAGTAATTTTCGTCAAATAATACAGTTAAAATCGTTTTTAAGCGATACAGCTTAATCTGCTATTTCCGACGAAGCAAAAATTGCTTGATCCAAACTATTGTTTTTGATTGAGACTATCTGGTTCGTCGTTAAACCAAAATTAACCATGTTTTACAGTAGAAATAACTGTTTTTTTTTCTCAATGAAGAACGGAACGTTCAGTTTTAGATGAGGACAAATTATACACATGAGGCTGAGTCGAGTGCTGAAAATTGCCTGCGTTGAAAATTTTAACTTTCTGTCCATGGTACATGTATGTAAGAAGTGAAAAGAAAACGTTGCTTTCCAGTCTGGAGAGCCGCTAGGCTAGATTTATCTGTTGTAGCTTGGAACTAGCGGATGATTATTTTTATTTTTGTCCTAATTTTTTATCCTAGAACGTAATTTTTGTTCTAGCACATGAATAAAGTTCACAAAATGAAATTCTAAGGGAGCAAGTCGTCGCGTCAACAGAATTTATTTATGATTTTTTTTGACGTTACTTAATTTTTTACTTTATGAATGATTGATAAATGAATGACAGTATAACGAAGGCTAATATAATACAATCATGATACAGCTAATACTAATGAACAAATGATTATAAAACTGATATGAAAATGTCGTAACAGGAAATATTTATTTTACAGGCTGAAAGAGTGGATGGTTACATGCACACTTTATCGTCAAAAAGTGACAGTTCTAGGACAACCTATTTAGCTTATTTTGGCACCTGGATATTATATCACACATTGCGTGTAATGGTTATGTATCTTCTCAGCGGCTTTGAACTTGAGTTATACTCAGTTCATGAATACCATTACATATTTTGGTACCTATATGAATTTTTGTATGGCTGGCTAGTTTCTGCCCTGACTAAGGCGGGATCCTTGATAGTAGAACAGGACATACACACCGAGCCGCATAAGGGGCGTGGTGGAAAAAAGAGTACTAAAAATAAAAAGAAAAAAACTACCACGCGGACGCCTTATAACATCGAAATTCTTATGTACCAAGCAATGCAAAATATTTGTGGAGGTTATTATAAGGTTACTGTTAATTTGTATCATAATTTAATTATTAATACATTTGATGATAGTAGATAAAATTTTTCCATTTTTACATTTGTTATTCAGTCATTATTATAAATTATCATAATTTTTGGAAGTTAATATCAAATATCGATAACCGATCATTTATTTCTGAAAACTGATTATTTTTATTTGATTTTCCTTTTGTCGATTACCATTGAAATCAATTTTTCCTCTTCGATGATTTAATTGTTAATATTTATTTCATTAATTGACGTAAAGTGCGTTCTACATTCTTTTTGAAATTGAAAATATTTTATAAATTAATTTTATACAATTTGTATTCAACAAAATATCTCAAGAATCTACACTCATTACTTTTTATTTTATGAATTACTATTTATTGACATTTTGAGTTTGTTTTACAACATAAAATCATACAAATTGTGAAGAAATTTGTTTCCGTTTGAAAACTATGATCATACTAGATACAAAGAAAAAATTATGCTATTAAAACTGATAAGGTCGTTCTACCAGTAGATGACTGCGTAACAGTGAATGACCATGCCATTAAAGTGACAAAGATAGGAAATACAAGTCAAACGAGTAGTCATTCACTGGCATTTGATCACGAGTGGTCATTTTACTCTACTTACTTTTTTTATGATTTCTTTTACACAATCCTCCTCTTTTAAAGAAGTGAAACTTAACTGTTAAATTACCACAAGTAGCTTACGATTGTTATTAGTTTTATATATATTTTATTAAGTAATTTAATAAAATGTGATTAAAACTCATACGTTTAAATTTAACTTAATTTGTATTTAAATATTAATGAAAACAGATATTTCTGATATTACGGAGCAAGTACTTCAGAAAAAATGAAAAAAAAAATTTTTTCGTCACACCTGCGCGCCCTGTGAAGCGACGCGCGAAGTAATATTTTGGACTCTAAGGAGCGAAGTGTTCCCAGGGGCGCGAAGTGATTCTTCGCGCAACTTCACATGACACAAAGTCGCCTGTCACGTACAGGTTATGACGAAAAATTATGTCCGTGTCAAGTGCGCGAACTGCCATTAACGCTCGGCCTAACTCTGGCACGCTCGAGGAAGCCCGAGGCGAAGCCGAGGGCTCCGAGAGCGTATTCCTATTATATATAACTATTTTCGTTACATCTATATGCGAAACACGCCTTCGCACCCTGTGAAGCGACGCGTAGAGTAATATTTTGGTCTCAAAGGCGCGAAATGCTCCCAGGGGCACGAAGTAATACTTAGCGCAGTGTCAAGGACACAAAGTCGCGTGTCACGTAATAGGGCTGAAGTTCCGCACGTTTTTGACACGAAAATTTTGTATTAACCTCCGGTCTGCCAATCGGTTTCCCAGCAAGCCTGGGACCCCCCCTGCAATGTACAATCATTATTTCCCCCCTCCAGGCGGGATAAAGGGTCCTGCAAGTGACACGAAATATTTGCGGTACGGAATTCGCCCGTAGAATCGAGATTTGCGACCAGACCGTGGCTCCGACCAGTCTGCAAATCGGTTTCCCAGCAAGGCTTGGACCCCCCCCCCCTGCAATGAGCAATCATTATTTCCCCCCTCCAGAAGGGATAAAGGGACCTGCAAGTGACACGAAATATTCGCGGTACGGAATTTGCAACAATAATAACAACTACAACAATAACAACAACAATAATAATAATATGTGATATGATTGTAGTAATTTTGTATTAATAAACTTTGTATTAATTTTGTATTAATAAAATTTGAATTAATAATCTTTGTATACATTTTGTATCAATAAAATTTTGTATAAATAAAACCTTATTTAAACATGTAAACATTTTTTGGAATTAATAATCATTTAATATCGATTTTATAGTTGGGTTGGGGTCGCAGGCTTACTGTGAAACCGATTTGCAGAACGGTTGGATCCACGGTCTGGTCGCGAATCTCGATTCCACGTGCAAATTCCGTGCCGCGAATAGTTCGTGTCATTTGCAGGTCCCTTTATCACGCCTGGAGGGTGGAAATAATGATTGTATATTGCAGGGGGCGTCCCAGCCTTTCTGGGAATCCGATTTGCAGACCGGTCGGAGCCACGGTCTGGTCGCAAATCTCGATTCCACGGGTAAATTCCGTACCGCGAATATTTCGTGTCACTTGCAGGACCCTTTATCCCCCCTGGAGGGGGGAAATAATGATTGTATATTGCAGGGGGGTCCCAGCTTTGCTGGGAAACTGATTTGTAGACTGGTCGGAACCACGGTCTGGTCGCAAATCTCGATTCCACGGGCAAATTCCGTACCGCGAATATTTCGTGTCACTTGCAGGTCACTTTATCCCCCCTGGAGGGGGGAAATAATGATTGCTTTTTTTTATTTCATATCATAAAATATTAACATATTTTATATAGTATTTCGTCATATTAATTTGAATTCATTTTCATGTCAAGAAACCTTTTTTTTTAATTTAATAAAAAAAAAGAGCAGTTGGTGTATATTTGTATGCTTTTTGTATACATTAAAACTTATCAGTTGAACGAAAGACGTTGTCTGTGTAAAAGCGATCGCAACATGGGATTAAAATTTATTATTTATTTAATTTATATATTTAATTATGTGTTAACATAAACAAATTATATATAAATCGTACATAAGTTGTGCATAAATAAATAGATGTCATATAAATATGTGTGATATTTTGTTACTTATATTAATGTAAAATAATTGTTACTTTGATCCATGTTACCAGTCACGTAATTATGCGTGATAATAGTACATGTGATATAGCGATGCGTGTTATAGTGACACGTGTTATAGTGACGGGTGTTATAGTGACGGGTGTTATAGTGACGCGTATTAAAGTGACGCGTGTTATTCGAACATGTGATATAACGAGGCGTGAAGTACTGACCCCAATAAACAATAAAGCGCAGGCGTGAAATAAAAATAATAGTAAAAACTAGAAAAAACAAATTACATAATAAAACTGAGAATTCGAAAAATATAAATGAAGTAATGGTGCAGAAAATAAAATAAAAGGGACGCAATTTTGGCGGTAATCGCCAAAAACTTAACATTACGTGATTTTCGGTTTTACATAATCTATTTAAGACATATGACTACTTAAGTTTATTACTATAGCAGTCTTATAATAATGAAATTGAAAAGCAGCTCAAAATACATTATTTTGCATTCCATACTGCTCATGAGGAAGAATGATGTATGTTTATATCGTTCTCTCCAATTTTTAAATGTCAAACATTAAAAAAAAATTTATTTTCCTTTGAAAAAAACATATCTTGAGGTTAATTAATAATGAATATCATAACGTGAACATTAAAATTTGATAGGTCCGAAATTCCTCACGTTTTTGACAAGAAACTTTGGTTTTGCAAAGCGGTCTGCGAATCGGTTTCTCAGCAAGTTTAAGACCCTCCCCCTTGCAATGTCCAATCACTATTTCCCCCTTCCTAGCGGGATAAAGGCACCTGCAGGTGACACGAAATTTTCGCGCCGTGTAATGTACCCGTGGACTCGAAATTTTCGACCGGACCATGGCTCCGACAGATCTGCAAATCGGTTTCCCAGGAAGTTTGAGACCCCGTCTGCAATGTTCAATCACTATTTCCCCCTTTCCGGCAGGATAAAGGCACATGCAAGTGACACGAAATTTTCGCTCCTTGGACAATTTCAAGGATATTATATATTATATATAAATAGGAGAATATTTGCTCCTCATGACAAAAACAACAAGGCCCCCCCCCCCCCTCCAGTTGAATGTAAAGTGACTGCACCAAACTTCAAACTTATTTTGATCAAATGTTCAACAGAAAAATGAAAAGCACCATAGAATTCTCTATAAATAGCAGATTGTGGTGCGAAAGATAATCAAATAATGTTTTTAATGATTTCTCGGCATTTAAATAAATCGTTAAAAACATCAAAATGTGAACATAAACTAAAAATAAACCAAACTACATTTATAAAATGTCATCAACAGGAAAAAAACATTTTATTGTTTCCAAGAAATATTTACTTATATAACAAACAAGTACAATTCACCTTGAATTAAGGAAATTTCCATTTTAAAGAAAAAGTAAAATTCGCCTTGCAATTGCGACAGCTAGGATCTCCTCGTATTTCTTTTTGTGAATTGAAGATATAATTTCAATTTCATAATGTTTCAGTATCTACATTAAGGGGGTTTTTCGTATCTTTTGCCTTAAAGTAGGGTTATATTTAAGATTTTTTTTTTTTTTTTTTTTCGAAAAACAAAACAATACACACGATTGAGGTTTTCATCATTATTTCGTATATATATTGGACTATGAAAATACATTTTTATATTCAATTTGGTGGCGAACTTATACTTGTTTGAATACATGTTGTACACGGTGTGCACATGAAAATTACACTCTCACACGAAAACGGTTGATCTGAAACAAAAAATCAAATTAAGTTTCAAAAATAGATAAAATTCATTCGAGTTTAACGTACGAAAATGTTTAAAAAGTCCCTTTTTATATCAAAATGGCGTAAAGTGAAAAAAATCTTTTTTTTACCTATTTTTTTCTTATTTGAGGCGCCGTCAAAAATAAAAAACATAACTTTTCAATAATTTTCGTACGTCAAACTCCAATGAATTTTATCTATTTCTGAAACTTAACTTGATTTTTTGTTTCAGATCAACCGTTTTCGTGTGAGAGTGTACGCCATTTTCTTGTGCACGCCGTGTACGCACTATAACAGGCGCGTGAAACAAGTATAAGTTCGCCACCAAATTGAATATAAAAATCTATTTTCATAGTCCAATATATAGCCGAAATAATGATGAAAACCTCAATCGTGTGTATTGTTTTGTTTTTCGAAAAAAAATCTTAAATGTAGCCCTATTTTAAGACAAAAGATACGAAAAACCCCCTTAAGATTAATAAAACAGTATTTTTTTTCTTAAATGTAGGGAAATGACCTTACAAAAATATCAACTCAAATAGTTCTAGATATTTAATAAGAAAAGCAAGGTAGTTTTTAAAATTTTTCATACATTAATAAAAATTTTTCCTGTAATTAGAGGAATCATTGATTTAATTTCTTCGAAATATTTCAATTAGTGTTTTCCTCAATCCTATTTTTCAAATTTAAAGGAAAATTTGCTGTTCCTTTTTATGCGTGTACATTGATTTGTCGCAAATGTACATTATTTTAATCTTACTTAAGGATAATCTATCTTTTTCATTTATTAATGACGAAGTATTTTTCATTTGCAAGGGAATGTACGCCTTCTACGTTATTCTATCTTTGATGCACTGAATATAGAAATTACAAAATATTCGATCTTGAAAGATTCATTCAAAATCGTCAAATGTAAGCTAAATTAACATAATTTAAAAAATGTCATCATCGAAATGTAAATTCGCTTTTTTCTTTTCTTACAGGCGTTGGTAGGCTTTCGTCTAGATAGCAAAATTCCGCAACCTGAGTCGCAATTCGATTCAGAGCGCGTGAGATACTTACATCGATTATTACCGTTCGCATCTTTACTCACACCACCACCGGTTCATTATATGGAATTCTTGGAAATGACTACCAACTCACGCATGCAAAAAAATAACGTAAGAAAATACGTATTTTTCATACTATAAAGAAAAATGATCAATAGAGTGTTTGTAGAGTTTAACACTCTACTGGTGGTACCAGTAACCCTCTCTTTAGCATTTAGATTCCCGCCTTTGCGCTGACAGCTAATGTGCCAGTTGCGTTTGTGTCTAAAAAAATCACCTTAATTGCACGAGTTAAAAATTAAAAATATTTAAATATATTATTTAATTTCAAAGTTTTTACTTTATAAATGTTATAAATATTTTTCGACTATTTTTACTGAATAAAATACAGACGTAATAAAAATGCGTAAGACTATCTTTTTGAAATGATATATATGATAAATTATGCTGTACCATCAATTTTTTAAAAATAAAAAAAATATGTGTGTAAATTTGTATTTTGTCACGTTCTGCGAAGATTAGCACGTTTCAAAATTATACTGTGTACTTTGTCATAGGCTTATTTGATACGTGTTATTTTTCATTGGACACGTCAATTTGTACTATGATAAGACTCTTCAATGCTTAATTATTAGTGTAAAGTAAGCAGTCAATACTTTATTATTGTTATATCTTACTTCAAGTTTTGACATGTAAAAATTAGTTTATGAAATCACGCTAAATACGGCATTGGTCAACTGTGCGCAAAACAAATTTTTAGAACTTGTGAACATTTTCTCTTTCACACGGGAGTATAATTTCAACTAATGGCTATGCCCGTTCCAGTTCACACGTTTACGGATTAGTAGGCTTTCATTGATTCAGTGATAAAAATATTCTGACATACATCGAATGAATACAAAGATATCTATGAATGCACTGAGAGCAAAAAATAATATATTTGCGTTTGCTTTACTGCGCTTTTAGCTATCTTAGTGAGACGAAATTTGATTTTACCATTCCAGCTATTCGTACATTGCTGTAATGCTATAGAGGTGTAGTCGTCGGCTAATATAATGATGTTTATGCCATTTTAGCTTTAGTGCTATGATAAATAGCTGAAAGAGTCAGCTGTTGTTGCATCTTACTTACGATGCTATATCTGTATTTGTATTTGTATTTATTTAAATTGGGCTCTAAGCTGAAAACTTATGGAGAAAAATACAGGTTTAGATTTACAATAAATTTAGTTTTAAGTAGAAATAGAAATAGATGTGTACACATAGCAAAATGGACATCAACAAATTTAAGCACATGCATAATATAAAGAAGTAAGGATATACGTAACTAGTAACCATCGAAACTAGTATTAATGACTTGAGTCCACATCACGCTTTGCATAAAGATTATTAGCAGTTAGAGAGTTATATTCATGAAGCGGATTGCAATAACAATAAGTGCGCGCGCAGATTACACATGAAGGTTTCCAATGATTTAAGCTGAATAATTCCGTCAGGGAGGGAGTTCCAGAATTTGCAAGCGGAAATAAAAAGGATGACATGTATGCCGATGTTCTAGCAAAAGGAACATGTAGGGCACGTGGGTTGGTTCTAACATGGCGTTGACGTACATTGGTTCTAAAACAGAAACCTTCTTTCAAATAAGTAGGACTAGCATTTGACAAGGTTTTGTAGGTCAAGACACCAAGGTGATAATTCCTGCGATGCGAGACATTCAGCCACCCTAGTCTGTTGCGCATTGATGAGACATTATCAGAGACACGAAGTTTGCCAACAAATCTAATACAGGCGTTAAATGCAACCTGGAGGACTGAATTGAGTTCATTCGTGATGTCAGTCATGACGAGACAGCAATAATCAATCCTGGGAAAGATCAGCGATTCAATTAAGTGATTACGTAATTCAAAAGACAAATATTCACTATTATAGCGTATTTGCCGAAGGATGTTCCAAATAGATTTACAAATTGATTCAATATGCGGACGTCATGTAAGTTCAGAATCAAGGATAATTCCCAGGTTTCTGGCGGTGATCTCAAAAGGCAGATCTCTACCATTTAAATGTAAACGCGGACAAATATCAATGTCGAGCCGGTCGATGAATGGATGAAAACCCAGCAGTATGCATTTGGTCTTTAATTCATTGAGCCTAAGCAAATTCGCACTAGTCCAGTCACGCACCGCATCAACGTCGCGCTGGACCAAAGCTAGACCCCGACAGATGTCACGCGGTTCAACATGGAGGTAAATTTGCAAATCATCTGCGTAGAGGAGATGTTTACAATGTTTGAGTGTACGAGGTAAATCGTTTATCATGAAGACGAACAGTAACGGGCCAAGGACAGAGCCCTGAGGCACGCCAAGGTTGTTGTGACGCCAATGAGATGTATTGCGCTGTCGATCAATTACCGCATGACTTCTGCCGCTGAAATACGATCTAAACCATTC
>JABFOV010004657.1:0-13480 GCA_022817685.1 Aradophagus sp. ZL-2020 | reverse complement strand
TACCAAATAGTATTCATATACATTTCAACACAGAGAATGGTGCACATGATGATAACAATTATATGGTTAGCGGAAATGTATATTAGTTGTTTTTAAAGTCGGGGAAGTGCAGACGACCTGTGGGAGGGTTGGATGAGGCCGGGGAAGATAATAAAAGAAAAGTTTTATTTTTTTATAATTTTTGCTAAAAATAAATTTTTAAAATAAATAAAAAAAAAAAAAAAAAAAAAAAAAAAAAAAGAAAGAAAAAGAAAGGTTTTAAAACCTAAACCATTTTCCTTTCACGAACATGTTTTAGATTCTTCTTTTGTAAACGGTTGAAAGCGTTGCAAACCGGCGATATTTTCGTTACAGCGCAGAGACGTTCCGCCGTTTCCGAAAGAATATACACGGCGAGAAATTGCTTGGCGCGGAAAACGAAATCTCCATTTCTCCCCCCCCCCTTCCCCCCTTCTCCGCCCGTGGCACTGTTTAAGAGCAGAACGCGCGACTGGAAATGCGTTCAAACCGTTGTTTCGGGGCGAAACGACGCCGGCCGATCGGAATGCCGGGCGTACACAAACAGGTGAAGAGGGTGCTGCCACCATGGGGACCAGTATGTTTGAATTTTCTCAGCCCCGACTGACGGCCCTTCTTCTTTCGCCGTCTCTGTCGCGCTTGTCGGCAATCGATACCGCATCTACGCAGCGCGTCCCTTTCACCCCCACAACACCCCTCCGCCCCGCGCTCATTTCGTTCCCCCCTTTCATCCCCTTTCGCCGCGGGCCGTGCGTACCAGTCACCCTTGAGAGCTCAAGGACCAAAGCGCGACCTCACAACTGCGTCGAAAATACCACGCCGAGTTGACACGACGCCTCGATTTAGTTTATTCTTATTTGTATGTCGGATATTAGATTGTTTTTCTTATTTTTTTTTTTTTTTTTTGTCACGTTCACTCAGCGCAATCGCATATACATGTGCAATCCATTGCGAATATAATGGAATATGAAATTTAATATCACACTGAAGGATAAATCATAGAATTACTAAACCTAAAAGCACTTTGAAATATCGTAAAAATGGATGATGATATATTCATTTTTTACGTACTTTTACTATCGAAGAGTAATTTTCAATGATTAAGGGTTGAAAGGGTTATAGGACTCGGTACCTAACTATACCCATAGGGAACATGAACAAACATTCGAAATAATTCAATAATGGCAGTATTCATTTCAATATTAAATTATGGTTGAACATGTGCTGTGTTCCTTTAAGGTATATTTTCTGTAGTGCTTGAAATTATCAATTTTTTGTTCTTTTTCATTCGATGTGAACGTATTGAAGCTTTGTTAAAAAAATAAAATAATTAAATACATAATTGGTTGATAATATTAAATATTAATGTTTTTTAAATTATACTCTAATATTTTTTAATTATTTTATTTATTATAATAATTATATACATTATTTATTATATATATAGGTAATAGATACATAGATAGATGATAAATAAGTAGAAATTGTCAAGAGAACTTTCAACGAAATCCTCATAGTATAAATA
The DNA here is from genome assembly GCA_022817685.1 of Aradophagus sp. ZL-2020. NCBI lineage: Eukaryota > Metazoa > Arthropoda > Insecta > Hymenoptera > Scelionidae > Aradophagus > Aradophagus sp. ZL-2020. The sequence continues at coordinate 11,937 of JABFOV010004657.1, read as the reverse complement.
AATGTATTATTTATTTCATATATATGTATATATATGTAAATAGAAAAATTCTTTGTTGACAAAATGTCATGTCAACATTCATGTTGTTATAACGCGCGGAATCGAGTTGTCGACGGTTCTTAATGGATTTCTTACAGGAGCAGAGCATGTTCAGCTTGAAGGAACGCGTGTTTTAATGTCATACGGTTAATGTTGATTTTAAAGCAAAAAATTATTGGTTTATATATATGTAGAATTGTTTGCTATAACAAACTGTACTTTGAAAAAAATGATAAGCAGTTTTTCATGCAGAGTATAATATGAAACCATTACTTTTTTCTATGACATTGCACGCTGTCGCATAAATTATAAAAATGTCCTGGATATCGATGCTGGATTTACAGAAAAATTTGCTCAATTTAATGTAACAAATTTGATCCTGGTGGCTTTGACATAAAAAATGACGTATAGTATAAATAAGCAAATGAATATAAACACAATTATTCAAGTTTTTTTTATCATTACCATTTTATGTACTTAATCATTGAAAAAATTATAAATTAACATGCGAGATTTGCAAAATTATTTTATTTTCAGTTTTATAAAGTTTAATACTTTTTATATTTTACAAAACACTGTAATGCAAACTATTTCATTTTAAAACACTTAACTATTGTGTAATATCTTTTCTGCGACTCTCTTGAAATACGACGTATATGTATTTTTTTCATAACAAATTCAGTATCAAAATAAATAGAAAAACATTCTCTCATTTGAAAGATTGTTTGAAAAGCAAATGTGTTAGATGCCATTTGATAGTTTTAAAAAATTCTGTTAGAGTTTAATGGCGAAAAAGCGAAATTGAAAAATGTGTAGTGCTGGATTGGTTTGATATATATACACGAAAACGCGAACTTTGACTGCGAACGAGATCAAGTCTCGCTCGTTTCGGAGCAATTTTTACCCTCTTTTACAGAAGTTCGACTCGAATATTTATATTATGTATAGAGGAGGAAACATTTGCTGCAGAATGTTTCATGAATTCCGGCAAAGTTGACGCTGAGGCATAAACAAAACACGTAGGCAATATTCCGTTGAAAAGTTTCACAATTCAATAATTCTTTTAATTTATCGTTTCGCATGAGATTCGTCAGAATGTGTGGACCAATTTAAAATAAACTTTTCATTCTGTAATTTTATTTTTTTCAAAAGCGTATAATATTAAGATTTGGTGTCAGATTCAAAATTTAAACTTCGTAATCCAGTGACGTCGCCTGCTTTAGAATGTTTTCTCATAAGACACCAAAATTAAATTATACAATGAACCGTGTTAACGGATTAAACCATGTAGAAGTAAAACAATGTTACGGAGAGGGTTGAAGGAGGATCGCGATCAAAACTTTGTACTGAGAAAAAGAATTCGTAAAATGTAATGGGAAAAATTATCGGATTTCACCGAACCAATATTCAGCAAACTTAATCACACAAGTATAACAAATAATGAATACAATCAATTATATAGCATATTTAATCATACTTATTACCCACTTGAAATGTATTTCACTTTGGAATAAAAAGTTATTTTTACATCGCATTGATAATCGTAAACTGACGAAGCACCTAAGGCGCGAGAGCAGCTCGAGCGTAATTTTTATGAAGCAATTGACACCGCGGCTCGCTCCAACTGTTGTAAATTCACGGCGCAGTTGCGTACAACACAACTAAACGCATCGCGAGCATTTCAAGCCGATAAACTTTGCGATCGCGCTATGTAACTGCGGGGGAAACTGCGCATCGGACAAGTTCGGAGTTTCGGAATCCGTAACGTAACCTCCGGCTGATTTTAATTTAATTAACAGCCAAGTTGCTGGGAAATTATCGCCGGCATCGCGCCATTAAAACTGGGTCGTTAGCCGCCCGATGGATATTGTTACAAGCCAGAAACTTGTTTTTATTATTATACATTCGCAGAGTAATTAGTCGGTGCTTTTGGTGAACGGTTTTTTGTCTTCCTTTTTTTTCAGTTTTTGCTGGAAACGTTTATTAGATTATAATATGACTTTTCCATTATGTGGAGTATCTTTGAAATAGTGTGCATTGAAAAATGCAGATACATAACGTTTTTGAATATAAAAAAGTTGGAATATGAATGAATAAATCGATGGTAAATACGAAAGAGAAAATTGACGTTTATCGCGGTGGAAATAAAAACGTAAAGTAGAATGTATTGATTTTTTTTTTTTTTTTACATGAAACAAAAATATAGAACGTACAAAAGGTAATAGTTTTTTTACCGTAAGTCAAGGGAATGGTTTTTTATCATTTTTATTCAATTTGTGAATCGGTTCATGTTAATTATGGAATCGTTAATATTCAAAACGTTGCAAAATTTTGATTCAATATATTCAATGTTAAAATTGCAAAATGTAAAATTGAACATTGACTGTTCAATTACGGACTGCCGGAAGTTGGAATAGTTTGGCGAAGGATGCTGAATTTTTGAATGTGAACTTTGTACAATGTATAGAAACTTGTCACTGTAATTTCGTAAAAAAGGAATGAAAAAGTATGTTATGAATAATAATACATTTGTGTTATCTGATAAAATAGCATCATGGTTGGTTACTTAATATTCTATTCGAACTATTATTTTAAATTTTGTGTTAAATCTTTCTTCCATCTTAGATAACAGTAATTTTCAAATGCAGGTGATTTGAATAAATATTCAAAATTGCTTTGACTAAATTGCACGGTTGTGCACAGTTCAACTGAAATTACTGTCACAGTTACTAAGAGTAACTAAAATTTTGAATGAAGTAGATCTAATAATAATTTCAACGGCGGTGCAATGTAAAATTTTCCAACAAACTTTAGTTTCACGAGTTCTTCATTTTTATATTTTTTATCAAACTTCAAAAATAGAGGGATCGTTATTTGAATACCGTGAAACATGAACTCTTAAACATATTTTTCTTCACGAAAAAAAAAATCGGTACAACATTTTAATTTCAGTTACTAATATCAGTTGTCAATATATTAATGAACATTATTAACGATATTAATATTAATTATCAAAACTCACCCATCTTTACTTCATCATTTACTACATGAAATAATAACATAATACAAATTGACTACACAAATTTCTAGTTTCAAAACTCCATTCCCTCCTCCCACACCGTGGCGATCATTTATAATTCTCAAAATGTTCGCGAGACATAAACGAAACGCGAGAAGTCATAAGCGACGTAATGAAAGCTTTCCAGGTCGTTTCTACAATAATAGCGATATTTCGCTAGCAATTTTTCACACTCGTCAGCTCGATTTCTTACGCGCGGCAGAAAAAAAAAACTGCGATAAAGTGGCAGCGGCAATTTATCCGAAAGCGACAGTTTGACACGAAGCGGTGCGCGGGATGATTTGTATCAAGCGCGTTATCCACATTGTGTCCCACATTTGGCTGACCGTTCGCCGTCAATTACGGTCGCCAGATTAACGCGTGTCCCTTTCGCGAACCCGAGGCGAACGCACTTTTCCGCTTCTTGGATTTCACCGCGCGCGCAAACCTTATTTGCCGACTTACCACATTTGCCTGATTTTCAATCGCGAAATTCGTTTACGGGTTTCTCAGTTCGTTTGCGGGAATTTCAGGTTGATTGTCGAGTTTGAATTGAGGAAAAGTTTACCAAAGACATTACGGCCAATGTTGTGCATTGGAATTGTGGGAAAATGTATGAAAGAGTTTTTGGGTGGGTTAATTTGTAAGATGGAAAGGTGATGTTTGAATTTGAGCGAGTAGAATTTATTTATTGGATGTAACTGTGTACTTTAGTACTTAAAGGATATTGGAAATCAACTTAATTTGTTCAGTTTCCAATATTTATCAGTCAAATGAACCAAAATTATTTTTAATATTTTCATATGTTATTATCAGCTTTCATGATAACAATTTTTTAAAAGATAAATCAATTTCATTTATTGAATATGTCATAAATAAATATACATTAATGTATCATGTATGATGCGAGAGTAAAAAAAGATTAATTAAGTGACATGAAATCAGAATCCGTTACTCTTTACCAATTTCAATCATTCTATTCTTAAATCGAAATAAGCAGAACAAAATTAATTATTCAACATTTTATACATAAATTTACGTAATAAAGCGAGTCATTTTTAAAACATTTTCATTACAATAATTTTTATTGTGATTTGCCTTCATTATTTTTAATTAATACAAATTATGTCTTAAAGGCAGTATATTGATAAAATTTTCATTCGACTTCAAATAAGAAGTTTGCAATTAATTTACTCTAAACGCCAAAATCTTTTGTGGTTTCATGTTTAAATAAATTAATTTACTAATAAATATTGAGTTTCGTTAGTAATTGTTGATACAGATTTTTAAAGGTGAATGAAAGCTAAAGTTTAAATTGCTTGACAAGGAGAAATTTAAAATTTCTTGTAGATAAAATGTTGAAATGTGAAACAGAAAAGATTCATAGCAAAAAACTATATTCAGGAAGAAATTAATGTTAAAAGTTTGAAGTGATTAAAAAAACTTCATCAATTTTTCACAAGTTTAAAAAGACCTTTTTTTTAATTCGACTACAGGATTGTTTCGTCGAAAATATGATTCCCCCGACTCAGCAGTAAAATTACCCGCCCTTTCAGGAACGCCACTCTTTCCTATTCCCGACCATAATGATAACATTAGCAACAAGAGCGCGACAACCGAAAATTGAAAACATTATCGAAACCCTCGAGGCTGGGGCCGGAATTACCCGCGGGAATCGCAAGCAGCCGCACGAAATCATAAGTTAATCACCCGAGTCGTAAATCGTTCACCCGAACGAAAGATAAACACAGGCCGAAACACGAATCAGTTCGCGGGCGTTTTATTCCGTTTGGCTTTTTGGCTGAGATAATGTCACGATACACGTTTACGTGCGTTCCGCTTTTTTCCTCTTACTTTTCAATCTTGCATGTCTTTCAAGACAGAACAACTACGTTCGAAAGCAAAAATATGGATTAAGGTGAAACAACAGCTCAATTTTACCAACAAGTACCAAAAAGAGACCATACATATATTTTATTAGAAAATCCGGGTAATTTCAATGTTGTAAAGTAGATAGTGTAATTATTATGTCAGACGTAGATTTCAATTTTCTAACGGAACAATCACCTTAAACCACATTAAATCACATAGCTGAAAGTGGTCGTTTTGTTATAGTGGTTACTTTATCATAAATAATAATAATTTAAGTAACAGTAACTTTTCTTTTTGTGGAAAGTTTTCTTTTTTTTTTCAAATTTTTAATTAAGAAAATCATATCGTGTTTATTCAAATAGTAAATGGGAAATAGACGTCAATTTGACGAGTATTTGACGTTTTAAAAGTCATCTCATATATTTATTCATAACTATACTCTTCTCACTGTATACTTAATTTAATTACACACTACATTACACATTACATTAATAAAAATTGATCAAATTACAAGGTAAACATCCTTCAAATAACTACAATACTTTAACGTAATTTTTACTTTATTTTCTGGTATATTTTAGCATTCTGCTTTGCATTTTATTATAATGAAAACATAATTAACCTAAAATCACAATACAAGGTAAACATCTTGATCTTTCTACAACCTACATGAAAATTTACAAGACTTATTTGTGACATTTTTATTTTGTTTTGTATGCCATTTTGCAGCGCACTTCAATAAAACAAGAAAAAAAAATAAAAATATAATTAACCCAAAATTAACGTTGCTTTGTTTCGTTACTCGTTTTTGCCACTCGTAACCTGATATCACATCGACAAGTTGCGCGAAACGGCAATACGAAATTATACCTCTCCGGTAGCAGGGGTATTACGCGCGCGCTCCTTCTTCTCTTTTTTCCTCCTTGCTTTCCCGCTTCTCAATCCCGGTTGCGGTTTTACGATCACACCGTTTTTCTTCGATCGCGCGAGCCTTCGAACGGACGAATGCAGACTCGCGCCCAAAAAGTCACGCCCGCTTGCTCACGACCAACTTTTCTGTGTTGCAAAAACGTTGCAACGAAGTTATTTCTCCGGTCGATTTGCTTGATTGTGATTGTAAACAAGCCCTAATGATCATATCGATGTTGATTTTATTGAAATGCAATATAATCCGATTATCAGTCACTACAAATGGATATTCATAAATCTATATGATTGTTGTTATTTTGAAGTAAAATTAATCCAATTTAGGCATTATATATATCTATATAATTCGCTAATTTAATGTTGTTAATTAACGTCTGAACTTTTTTTTTTTTTCAGTTCGTCGTCTGCTAAATTTTTTTCGAAAAGAATAAACTCCTTTATTTTTATATAAAGTTTGAAATAAATAAACTTAATTGAGCTGCCATTCATAACAGACATTAACGATAATTTTATAATTTATGAAATATGATAACATTTTATAGATAGAAACGTACATCTGTTTTAAATTGGCATTTAATCGACGAAATTAAATTCGTGAGATATAAAGATTGTAGTTATTAAATTTACGACCTCTTTTTTAAATATCGATAATGATTAATATGTAATAATAATTTTAAGACATGTGTTGTGCTTATTTAATTAAGAAGGATTAACAAGGAAATTGAAATTCCAATTTGATGAAGACATTATTTTGAATTATCAACTGTAATACAGGGAATGTTTTTGCTACCAAATTGGCACTGCAAGGATCGTAATCCTTGATAATTATAACATAATCACTAATGGATATTTCGATACGAAATGTATATCCAAGTATTGTTTTCAAGTGTACGACAAGGAGGTTACGAATATTTTAGAATAACGCTTTGTCCATGTTGTGTCAACAATATGTTAAATTTAATCTGAAAATAGGTGTAAATATCAAATGTGAAACCACAGTATTTGCATTTGTTTTGACTTTCTGGCGTTAAAATCTACGTAAAAAGTATACCAACTTGAAATTTCCGACGTACTATTTACTGCAAACGTCAATAAAAATATATTTATACATATATATATATTCCACACAAAAGAATTAATGTAATAATCAGTTTTGACAAATTAAAATCAAATATTAGCCGAGGAAAAACAACCAAATAAGATAAGACTTCATTTCGAACCAATGTGTTATTGCAACTTAACGTTGGGCAGGTTCGAAAATATTTAACAACGGACGGTCTAGTGAAGTGGACGAATGAAATAACAATAAGCAAACGAGATCTGGCCGAGCCAGAAAAAGCTCCGGATCTCGGTTCGTTGCTTCTCCAGCTAATCTAATCGAGTTTCCAAAATAGACCCGAGTACGCGATTCGCGGCGCGTCTGAATGCCGAGCACGTGAAATCAGATTGGACTTATATTCCCGGGTCCAAACAGATCTGCACACGTTCGATCAAACACGATCGGACGTGCTGGCGATCGGGTGCAATCGAGCGCGATAACGTCCGGCGGAATGTCCGTGCAGCAGTTGTGCTCGCACGTCGTTTCGACGTAGGCCGATAACATTGAACCTGCTCCAAGTCACGTGATTAACGACATGCCCTCCTTTTCGAGCCCCACTTGGCTCGGATACCTACGCGCCGGGCATTTTTCAACAATCGGATTTTTAGCGGCTCGGACAACGTGTTATGTGAAATATTTTATTTGCAAGGTTCGCCCTGTATGTGCATTATATGCATCGCGGGAATCAAATAGTAAACTTTACTAAATGGTGAAACGCAATATTCAGATGATACAATCAATACAATTGCAGTATTCAAATGAAACAGTAAAATTACTCCTTAAATAGTAAAATACAATAATTAAGTGGTGAAAGTATAAAATAAATATTATAGGTATTATAAATATTATAACTATAATCGAAAATTTTATGATGAAATTATTGAGTATGATTTAAATTATGCCAACACAAGTTGAGTTAAATTCATAAGAATAAAATTGACACGTCTGACAGCGTAGATTTGATTTTACCTTTATTCAACCGTTTTGATTTGTAAAATTTATGAAATCGTAAAAATACGCTTTCGACATTTACATAATATATTATAACGTCTGGATAGAACCTTATGCTTCTTGAAAATAATTAATAATGTAACATTTTGGTCTTGAAGGCGAAAATCAAACTAGTTAAATTTTGAATAATTGTATCGAATATTTCACTATTTCAGTGCTTGTTTTATCTTTCCACGTTTGTAGATATAAAAATATCCTATTTAAATAGTCAATTCATTTCAAGTGAGTTATCGACATCAATAATTTTCTTAATAAAAATAAGTACACATTTTAATATTTTTTAAATGGTTACATTTAATCGATAAAATATGTTTTAGCATAACACCTTTTGTCGGTGAAGTAATCACCCGAATTATTTTCTTGAATGAAGCAAATTGTTGTACATCCAACAAATCACTTCTGTACGTGTTCAAATTAATCGAATGCATTCAACAAACGTAACATAAAAATGTATGTTCGTACAGTTTTCAACATTCGTGTTAATATAATTATTGACAAAAAAATCTAAACTTTTGAATTATATAAAAAGTTTTAAAGTAATATATATCTTTTCCTCAGTACAATAAACTTTGAAAAATGCAATATATAAGAGGTCACAAAACAAAAATATACATTTAATGATTTAAAAAAATATATCATTATGTACACACATCTTTAAATGAATTTAAAAAATTTTATTAGTGTTTAATCGCATATAACGAAAAATAACATTGAAGATCACGAAGTAATCCAATTTTGGAATAAAAAAAAAAATTGTTTTTTGATTGAAATGAAATCCAATATCAAATCAAAATGTTTGAATATCCTTTTTCGTATAATATTTAAAACTAAACGTAGTGTATATTGAATATACCGTACGCACGTAATAAGGAAAAAACTTGCTCGTATTAAATACGAGCAAGTTTTAAATATTAAATTTTAATATTGCAAATAATAATTTTATATTAATTTCAAATGAAAATTTATGCCAAAACTTCGGTTCTATTATGAGAATTCATCTTGATTAAATATTAAAATGATACGTAAATATTCAAGACTCCAACATAGAAGCATTTAAAAATGCAATAACAAAATTTTAATTCCAGCCCTCAGTTTTTGCTTAATTTCCAGCGATCGATTTAAATATTCAACTAATTATATAATTAAAAATTAAAATAAAGCTACCACACAATTATCACAATCACCCAGAAATACGTACATATTCACTGCAAAAAAGATCTCTTAATTAAGGGGCAAGGCGCCTAAAATAAACATTGCATTCATGTTACAGTGCAAGCTTAAAACGAAAATAAGAATAATAAAAGTAATAATAATAATAATTAACATGCAACAAAATATATTTTTATTTATGACACTGAAATTTCAAACATTTATTACTAAACAAAAATAAAATCTAATCCAATTAATGAAACAAAAAAAATGGTATTTTGAATTGAATATTTCCGTTAGAACAAGTACAAATACATTGATGTTTTAGCAAGTAAAATTTTTCGCTTTTGATTTAAACTTATTTTATTGAATTATTTCTAATTAATTTTTATTTACCAATAAACGTTGAAAACTTCAGATGCATTTTTATTTACAACTAAATAAAAATTACTTACCGACTCAAACTTAAATCAGTAATCCTCAGTACTTTTACCCCGCAATATTCATTCATTCATCCCTCAATTATCAAACGAAGCCACTTAAAATGCTCTATTCCATAGCTCTACTCACTTTACTCCTCTGTCTAATTATAACTAAAAATAAATGAACTCCGTTGTCATACATTATCTACCCACAAAAATTGTGCACATGCAATCGAATACAATCGAGACAAATCTGCAGAAATCCGGTACTTTTGCCGGAGAGGCAAAAAAAGAAGACAAACCGAAGCGTGGAGAACGCGGCGCACCATCTTCGTCCCTCGCACTGACAGAACTCAGTCTCGCACTCGGCCGGCGGTTGGCACTTTAATTGCTCGGGCCCCGGGCACGGCCGTCAAGCCCGTTGTCCGCTAATTGAATCGATTGTTCGCGAGCTTCCCATTCACGGGATAACATCGGCGGTCTGAAAGGCCGGCTCGTTAGGCGCGCGACTCGCGGACGCGTGGGCGCAGGAAGACCAAGGTGTACTATGCACGCGACGCGCCTCGTTATGTGATCCATCCGCTCCCTCCTTGCAGTTCCCTCTAATTAAAAAGCCCCGCGTGCTTTCGTGCCTCGGCGCGCAAACTCCGGCCAAGAACAACCCGCGGCCGTCCGCCCCTCGTGGCGATTTTTCTCAATCCCCCCCCCCTCCCTCCCTACCTTTGCCCCCATCCTCGCCCCACTCCTCCTGACTATTTCCACTCAAATTCTCCCTCGGTGCGAAATAGAGTCGTAAACTTTTTCGTTCGTTTTTGTGATCACTCTTGCGTTATTCGTCGAGAAGTTTAAAGGGAAAAAAGAATACTGTAGTTGCAACGATAATTATGGGTCTTTAAAGTGTCGCTGGTGGTTAGAAGGTGGATGACGAGTAGTAGGGTTACGCATACTTTGTTCATTTCGGATGATATGTTGGTCTTGATTGTTATTTATAGAAGTCAAGATTGTACATGGAAGCTTTGTATTCGGGTCTGATAGATCTGGCCGGTCATTGGGGGAGTTCGTTGTGGGTAATTGGAGTTAGTTCCCCTTTAGTTATGTTTTACTTATTTTATTATAAAGGTGGGAATATTAATTTCCTTTTTTTGTTTCTTTCCAAGTATTTGTATGTTCTTGTACTTATTTTGTAAATGGTCCGTATACAGCCACTATCACAGCTCGATCAATGTCTCCTTGCGTATGATCTCCATCGTCTATGTAATACACTTTTATCACTTTGTTCTTTTATCTCTTCCCCGACTCGTGTAATAATTTGAGGATTAAATTCTAAGTACACCCTTATATATGTTGGTCTGAAATTTCACTAAAGTTATTTTTTGCAGCAAGGTAGTAAGTATTTTCAAATTTGACTTATATTTAAGTGAAAGAAAAATGTGTTTGCATTGAAAAATAAAAAATGTTGAAAAAGCCAAAATATGTTGTTCTCCTCGATCGATTGACAGAATTCGTTTCTTTATTAATTGCCGATATTTAATATTTTAGCTTCAATATTCAATACTGAAGCTTCAATTTTTAAGCTCATAGAAAGTGTTTGAGTATTTTACTTTAAAACACGCTCAAAACGTTTGGTTTTTGCAGCGTAATAGTGTCTCAAGTGTCGACGATTGAGCTGTTCAGCGGTTCGGGGCAAAAATAGAAACGATGAATTGCGAATCGGCAAACAATGACTGTTAAAATTCAGCAAACAACTCGTCGCGAGATTTCGCCTGGAACTTTGGTCCCGCGCGATGGGATGAGAAGCCGATTAAATGTGTCACGAACGACGGTCTTCATTGGCGTGCCACTTTGTCTCCTTATCTCGTCGATGCTTTTCACTGGTTTTCTTTGTTTCGCACTGACGTATCGGGCGATCTCGAGCCAACTCCGGATGTTTCTTTGCATAAAAGGAAGATGCTCGGAGGGATTGTACATGTTCTTTTCGCTTGCGTCCTTTTTTAGCTTCCTCTTCTTTCATTGTTTCCCCAATGCTTTATGAATATACGTTTTTCATCCAAGCGAGTTAGATAAAACGCTTGCACGAAAACGAAAGTGCTTCATCTGCGCGGCTTATTTTTTGATTAAAAAGTCGACGATGTTCCGGACGAGTTCAACTTATTAAAAAAAAAAAAAAAAAAAAAAAAAAACTTGTGAAAATTTAAAATTTTTTAATTTTTTTTTTAAACATAAAAAAAAAATAAAAAATATTTTTTTTAATTTTTTTATTAATAATTTATATTTTTTTTTTTTAATAATATAATAAATAAAATATATATATTTTTTTTTTATTTTTTTTATTTTTATTATAAATATAAAATAAAAAAAAA
>JABFOV010004656.1:0-13481 GCA_022817685.1 Aradophagus sp. ZL-2020 | reverse complement strand
ATAACACTTGTTCACTATTTATATAGAAGGCAATACATTTCCAATTGTGCTAGAGTCATGATTAATTTATTTTACTTGGATGCAGTTAATTTGTGATACGTGAACAGCCATTGAATAACATTCTTATTCTATAGGACTAGTTTGTGTTTATTTTTTTTTTTTAAAGGAAGAGGAGGAAAAAGTAGGTTAAGAAGAGCTTTGTAAAAAAAAAAAAATGAAAAGGAAAAAAAAAAAAAAAAAAAAAAAAAAAAAAAAGAAATGGGGGAAAAAACAAAAGTAAAAGAAAGTTGTAAACAAGTGATACCAAACAGGCGATAAAAGATGCACCGTAAAAAGAAGCAAAAAGAGAACCAAGTGTAAGTTTATTGGCACACACATACACGCAAAGCACTCGCATTCTCAAACCTCGTGCAGCATTATTAAATAACGTCTTGATCGTTCCAACGTGCTTGCGGATAAAACCGCGCGAGCAATAAAAGTGTAAACAAGGATCCAAAAACCGCAGGCATTTCAAGTAAATCTTTACAAACAGGTAGGACGGCTCGCAAGACAAGAACCAAAGGGGAGGTGGGGGTTGGAGGAAGGAAAAGGGTGTGAGAAGAAGGAGGTCGAACACGCAGCATTTTGCAAGCACGCGGTAAGATCAATTGGCGATGATAAGAACCACAGGATAGTGGAGAGTGTGAGAGTGAGAAAGAACAAAAGGTGGGGATGAGTTTGAGGAGCGAAAAAGAGCAGTGCAAAGTCGAATGCAGGCAGGCATCCCTTCCGTTGCTTTCAACAAATGGACGTACCTAAACCTTATCTCTTCCAAGTCAAAAGGATATTCGATTATACCGGTAGTAGGCACTCTTACACGAAGAATGTCTTGTTCCGTGGGGAGGTAGTTTGGCGCCGCGACTCGGTCTATCTCCTGCAGGTAACTGTAACATCGTCGTTTCAGTGTCTGATTTGACCAGCGCCAAGGCATAATTGACATTCGCATTTTTAATCAAACTTCCTTGGGGGGCATGGTTGGGGGGAACCATCAGTGAAATTTAAGGGCCATTGCGGTCGTTGCCTTATGGCTCGGTGTGCATTCAGATTAATATGTAATTGATTTTATTAAACAAATGTTGATATTTTACTCAGTAATTTTTGTTTGATATTATATACGGAACAATTTGGCTTACGTTGATTATATTGTACCTAATATTTAATTAAAATTGAACAATTAAAATAATAAATAATAGAAAAATTTTAAAAAAGTAATAATTAAGTGTAAATAAATTATCTGTCAACATTTGTTTTAGTATAAACATTTTTTATTATCAATTCATTCATTGATTAAATTTACTAGTATAAGTTGTACCTATAACATAATTAAAAGTTTAGTTTCATAAATTGAATACCAAACTTGCAACTTTGTCTCAACCTTAGAAAAGCTATGTATTTAAATTTAACCCGGTTATAAATGAAATTCGCTGTCGTTGGTTCGCCGGACTTGACTGACCTCCACGACACATCGTTATCTGATGCTTAAACGGAAAAAATTATTATAGTTATATAACCAGCCGATAAGATTGTGACTCACGTGTCTGAGGAGCAACGTGGTACATCCAATGACAATGCTTTGAGCACGATTTGCTTATGTCGAAATTTGACAAACGTAGGAGAACAATTGATTGTAAGTGTTAGGAAAAGTCAGTAGCTCTTTCATATGTTCCTATTCACCTGTATTTTTAATTAAATTGAAAAATTGTGAAATCGAAGATACACGCTTTTGTTTCTTACGAATAAAATAATTTGGTTTACAAACCAAAATAAATTATATATTCTTTTTGTTATTTAATACAGTAAAATCCACTCTAGTCAAAATAAAAAGAGTAAAACGATTATAAAACTCAACCTACAATGGAAAATCTTGTCAATTAAATCAAAAGAATTAATTTTTATAACTGATTATTATTACTACTAGGTAAACTATTTTCGACTCTATAACATTAGTTTAACTTTTGATAAACATTGTTTCTCTCTTTCTTACGTTTGCTCATTATTTCAAGAATTTGTAATAATCTAGATTTATTTGAGACCTTCGCTTTGTTCTTTACGATATTTTATCATTATAAAATTTACATAGAATTTTAAATCTATTTATATAAGTCAAACTTTGCTTTGACAAATGTCCACAAACTTTATCAAAAGTACGTTAACAAAGATCATTAATTTTAATAGTTGATTCAACAGGAACGCACAAAGTCGGACTGCAGGTATCCAGCGATTAAATTAATAAGGCTCGCGAATTATAGCCAATTTTTTTCTTCAATTTGATGCAGTATTTCAGGACGGCGCTTTATATAAGCGCCGCGATGCTGTAAACAACTTTACGGACGTGCAATGGGTCAATAGCACCGCGATCACATTCCACTTAAGCGGCTCGCTCACAACTTTGAGACGTGACCTCGATCTCGACTATTGACAAAAAATTCATCTCCTACGCAAGGAAATTGTATCACTTTTCCGCGCGCTGTCTCTCCATTACTTCGCTTTCTTTTTCAGCATCGTTTTGTTCTCCTATTCACCCTTTTTATTTTTTATTTTTCTTTAGCCTTTTTTTTATTTCGTTTCTTTTTTGTTCTTACTCGACCGTTTTGAGAGCGTACACTCTTTCGCGTACAAGACACAAGGATCGATACCGTGGGAATTTTATATTAATTACCATAATCAAATTTCACGAATATTTCTAGCGTCAGCTAAATACGAAAAACTGTCATAAGTTTTTTGTCGTTCATCGAAAAATTTAACGATCGAATGATGCACGATTGGAGAAGCGATTTTTAAATCAGCGGTTTTTCCATTGTTGATTGTAAGCCAAATGTTGATTGTGACGAACGCTTTAAATATACTTTGTGAGAAAAAAGTGTCTTGTTCCTTTAAAATTGCTATCTAGTAAAGTTGGGATACACGTCGCCGATAATGGCTGTATTTAAAAATAGTGAAATATATTTGGTAATGAATACAAATTATTCACTAGCAAAAATATTTCATCAACTTTTATAATCAAATTTACAATTTATGATAGACTTATTTTAATTATTCGACGTTCAACATTTTAAATATTAGACGAAAAAAAAATTTTTTTTTTCTACTATCAATTTTGTAGATCATTATATATATATATAAAAAATTGTAACATGCAAAAAGAACAGATTTAATTTACCAGGGAATTTTTATTTCAATTAATTATTTTAATCTGTTTAGCGACATAAAATGTTTTTTGGATATTTCAAATACTTATGCAATTGAAATATAAAAATACAGAAACTGAATGTATTCATATAAACTTATAATTTAAATCATAAAAGATAAATGTTTTGTACAGTTAAATCATTGTTAATTTTTTTATTAGTATTCATTACAAATGAATGTAGATATATAAACATTTTTATGCATACCACGTTAAGTTCGCAAAAATATTTATGTTTGAAATCGCCACTCCAAATAAAACTCCAAATAAAACAGCTAGCGAATAAAAACATTCTATTAATATTACCTTATTTACATATATCCTTTATTTATAATGCAAACAATTAAGAAATAAAAACAGTGTAGAAAAAGTTGAATGTAGAATTAAATAGCTTTTTATGAGCTTATTCAGAGAACGTTATTTTCACAAAGTGAGTGAAACGGGCTAAAAACTCGCGCTGTTAACTGAAATAAAAGTTCGGTTTCAAAGTTCTCTATCAGTACATTAATAATTTAATTGGGTTAGAAAAGCAAAGGCATTTTTACATAGCGCACTTGTCTATTTAATTTTATGAATTACAATTCAATTTCTGTCTTTATACTCCAACTCCTTAATGATAAATAAATATTTTGATTACTTTTTTCTCACACCGGTCCACGTTTGTCCCAACGTTATGTTCGCGGTACTGTAAAATTACATTTCCAAGAAATAATCTTCTTGAAAAGAAAAAAAAAACCTCTCTGCATTGGAATTCGAAATTATCTTCGTCTGTACTTTTTTTTAAAAGTGATAAATAAATTAAAAGAACGTATACAAATAATATAAATCCAGCGTCGAATAAAAGCGAATCAGCTTGCAATATACTTTACATAAATAAGTAATTTTGCTTTCAAGTTGAGCAACCTCTGAATCTAGCTAATGAAAAAATGATTAAATTCATGAAATGAATCAGTAACTGTTAGTGTAAATGATTATTTACTTTTTTCCAGCCTGCGAGCAGCGTATGTTTCCGCGTTCCATTATTTCTTGCATATCTTCGGCCAGTATTTACTTGCGCCTCGTTATTTCAAGTTTTACTTTAAAAAAGAAAAAGAAAAAAAGTAATATTATTCGGCCACGGCATGGTAAACCAGTACAATTTACGTCGACGACATGCGTATCGGTATCGAATTTATCATTAAATTTTAACGGCCGAGTTTGCCGGTCAGTCTTGTTTCGCCTTCCTTTCATTTTCAACTTTTTTTATCCGTTAAACCCAACGCCAGTTTCGACACTCGTTTTGAGTACCAAGTCCGAATTTCAAATTGACTCGACATTTGCATGAACAAAAGTTTTCGAAAAAACAAATATACCAAAAGGAAGACAAAAAAAGGTACAATTATAAATATTAATCACCGATTGAAGCGTGTCAGAATCGCTCGAGGTTCATGTTCGGTTGTGCAACAGCAGGCCATCAATCATTGCTCGCGGCCTTATCGTTCGTTTCAATGCGCTCGTTACGTCGCTCATACGTCGAGCTGAAAATTTGACGGCCCGTAGCCGGCGAACCATTGACCGGAGAGGAAAAGAAAACTCAAAGTTTGTGCAAACGAAGTCACGTGGGGCCACAATGGCAAATCAATTAAAATTGCAATTAAGACCGAGTGATTTGAATCGTCGTGACCCGAGGTGAGCGATTCAGTCATTGGGCGTCATAATTAAGTAGTTGTTGCGTTGAGAAAAATTAAATAGGAGAAATTACTATCTTTTTCGCAAAATTGGGAAACGTTTTTTTAACATACATCTGGAAGCAATAATGTTGAAATAATAAACAATTTGTTTGATGTTATTTTGCAAAATTTAAATTATATCAATTATGTTTTCCCAAATGTACTACACAGAAAAAGAAATTTGTCAGCAGGTGACAGAGTCAAACTGATTTAGTTAATAAATAATTTGACAGTTGTATATCATATGAATTTACTATATACAGCTTAATATTTATAAATTAATTACTAATATATATTAGGTATTCATGAATTTGTTCTTAAAACGTTTTAACAAGATTTTAATTGAGACTAAATACAGCGTTGTATTTTAAGACCAAGACAGGTTAATTATTTAAATTATATTAAGTTACGCTTTACTTGTTAGATAAAATTAATGGGCCAACATTGGCCATGCCAGCTTTCAACTACTTTTAACACTTTCATTATATTTTCTCAAAATTAGCATTGCAAGGCCAACATTGGTATTTCTTCATAGGTCAAGTTGAGAAATTATAAATAAGTACTGAAACGCTGTTTTCATAATTTTTTCCAAACTGCAAAAGAAATAATGCATAAATATACTTAATTTTTAAATCATACACCTTTCAATGAGGATGAAATTGAATCTTTGCGAGATAAAATAGCATGTCAGTGCTTTGCCAACTATTGAAAATCTCATTTTTTTCCGTGAAGTAAAAAAAAATTCTTGAAACTCCTTTCACTGCGTCTAAGCTTACAGAGCTCGGCGAGCGATTGTCGGGACGTCATTTCTGACTATAAAAATAATAATTCGACGATAGATGATAAGAAAACAAACAGTCGCCAGGGGTCGCTGGAGGGAGGGGGTTAAGGAGAGAGTTACAGGTGGAGCGCAAAAGGAACACTGCGACGGGGAAGGTTGATGAAGGGAGAACAAAGGGAGCGTTATGCCCGGAAACAAAGGATTTACCCGCGGAACTAATGCAAAATGTAAAACAAGGCTTGAGCGGGAAACAATGTCACTGCGATTCGCGTCGATGAGGCCGACGCGTGTGTCTGTCCTGGCGCTGCGCACTTGGATGGGACATTCGCGATGTTAAGTAAAAATAACGCGGTCAATAATCGAATGCAACGAAACAAATTGGAATTTAAGGGGGGGCGGGGGGGGGTCAAAGGGGGGTATCATCCTGGCCCGGTCGACCCGTCTTCCATACTCACTATTTGGCCGAATCTGTCAGCTGGTACTCTCTTCTGCGGTCGTAACACTCTTGGATGCCCGAGTCGTTCCATAAATCCTTGATGGCCTCGACGTACGGACTCTCAAACGTCGTTACCGTTTCGAAGTCAACGGCACGGACGAGTTCCGCTTTTTCCTGCAAGAAAATCGTCCTTCTTTAGTGTTTATCCGGTTGTTAATTTTTTCGTGTCATTGTATTTAACGAAGCCGAGATCGCCTTAAGTTGATGGACTTGAAGTGAAAATCATGAATGAAACATGGAGTGTTTATGCGATTAGCTCGATTTTTAGCTGAAGCGCGAAATTTTATGAGTTAATGCGTCTTGTATTTCTGGAACTTGTAGCGGAAGTACGTGTTACGAATACGCGTGCACAGAAAGTTTGCAACGTTGATATATTTATAATTTTTTTTTGCAATTAATTCAAACTTTAATTTGATTTGGACATGAAAAGTTAAAACTTGTGCAGAAAAAGGCCATTGATCTCGTCCAAATTATATTTTCAAATTTAAATTCAATTTTTAAGTCCACATTTTTAATTTAAGTCAGAATTCATACGAAAAAAAAATACTGAAAAAAACTGAAATCAGATCTTCTATTTTAAATCAAATAATATACATTTTAATTAATAATTAAACAGCTTAAAATAAAAAGATATATAATATTATAAATGTAAATAATCGATATTTAATTATTTTCATTTAAATTCATATGAATTGCAAAAGATGTTAAATTATATGTATAATTCTATTTTGAATCTGAGATGTCGAAAATTTAACAGTTTAAACTATTTTTTTATATCACAATAGCAAATTAAATGAAAAAAAATTTATTTTGTTAAATGAAAATCAAGTTTCAAATCATTCATTGAACGATCGTTTTGCAAGTAACTATAACCATCGAACGGAAACTACTTTACCGACCACCGATACCCGCTAATTTTTCCCACAAGAGTGTAGTAAAGTCGATGCCGAGTATATAAGAGGAGCGCGACACTCGATTGCTGTGTAGTATGAAAGGAGAGACGTTTGGCACTCCCCTAGACAAGGATGGAACACACATAAATGGTGAAGGCACAACCGCGCATGCGGTTTTCACCACATTTTTTTACACTTTTCAGTAATATTTTCTTTTCCACGTTTATTTATTAACGTTCAATATTGTTTTGATTGTAATTTTGATTATAATATTTAATATTTTTAAAACATTAGTAAGATAAACGTACTGTTTGAATGATATGATACGAATGTGAAAGTTTTCGCTTCGATTTGTAAATTGAATGTTTCTTTAATTTTTTATGCTCACACAGATTTTATGAGCTTGAACCTAGTAAATATTTCCAATTCTTGATCGTTTTGCTCTTTTGAGGTCACGTGCATCTAAATTTGAACTGTATACTTCTTTTTTCTTCTCTCTGTCTTGCTTATCTTTTCCAATTGGAGATTCTTTTGTTTTTCACATGAAAATGGATAAGTACACATTTTAAATTATACAAATTTGTGTAATGTGATTTCATTTTCTTTAAGTATCTTTTACTTAAATTCAAATATAAATCAATACAAACTTATGTAAGAAAATGACCAATTTGTTCATTTAGAAACAAAAATATTCAAGATTATTTTGACAGAACTTCGTTAACGAGATCAACATTTTGCATTAACAAAGTAATTTTCATGAATGCAGACAGTGAATTGTTTTAACCGATTTGTCTTTGTTTACCTTTATTCTACTTGATTCTAAATTAATTAATTAAACATTGAATGCAAAAATATCCTCGCTTAATGTGAGCGAGAAGGAATTTGTCAAGTCACGTTTGAATTTCAACAGGTAATTGTGCCGACTTCCACAACACATTGTTGCAAAAGGGAACGAACGTATATTGATTGCAAATAATTGTCTTTGCTTTTTGAATGCGCATAATAAAATTGACATATTACATCCATAATAATTATAATTATTAACCGTTTTCCTGGCAAACGAGCGAACGAAATTAATAATCAATTTACAATAAAGCGGCGATTAAAAAGGAAAAGGACTGTTTTTACTGTCTCTGTCGAAAATAAAATATTCACTATTTACATTTCAATGTAAGCAAACAGTGGCAGTCAATATTTCTCTCGAGCGGACATTAAATATGTAAGTGGAATCAATATAGTTTCAATATTAGATCCGTAAAAAAAAAAAAACGTCATATGTGAAATTTGTATTATTATTTGCAGAGTAGCAAATTACTTTTATTAACAAAGAAGAATAAAAATAATTGATAAAAAGCACGACGAAACTTTTCATGCTTAATTCAGTTTTTATTGTTGAGAAAAATATAAAAATTTTACATTGCTATTCTATCATTTTAAATATTAAATGGGCAGGTGAACATTTTAAATCGATCTTAAAAGGAATAAAGTAATTTATAAAAATAATTACTGAAATAACATTAAATAATTGCTTAAAAAAAGTATAAAAAAACTTCAAAACTGTTTTAATTCGATTGAAATTAGAAAATTTAGTGTGAACAGTGTTCAATCAAAAAACGAGAAAAAAATCTTAAAAACTGTTTCAATTTAATTATAATAAAAAGGCAAATTTGTACTATTGTTTGTGTCAGTACTTACAATGCTCGACGGATCACCGTAGTGGATTGTCAGCAAATCCATCGCCCGGATCATGGACTGCATAGCCATGAATATGTTTTGGTACACTAATTTGATGAAGCCCCGTTTATCATCGTCCGAATAACCGGAGCCGTGAATGATTCGCATTTGTTTGATGAACGTCGATTTGCCCGACTCACCAGTGCCTGGAAAATAAATGACAATGTTACTTTATTATTTGGCTAGTGCGAAATGTAAAATTAACGTTAATTTCAATTGTTCATGAGCGATGGTCAAAATTTACACACATTATTTGTTGCGTTGTTAAACGTGCTAATTTGTAGTTTCGTATTTAAAGGAAATGCTCGACGTATAATTGTTTATAATGTATGATGTTTTAATCACATGTTACACTGAGGATGAAGTCGTGTGTTATCTTTTTTGAACTTCGAGTCAGTTGCAACGTTAATTAAATAATTGCGATAATAATCGTCCAATGATAATTAGAAAGTAAAGGTTCATAGATTTTTATCTCTGAGGGCGAATCATCAGTAAATGAGCTAATTTGCAAATGACCGCGCAACATACAATTTCCATTGCAAACTGAATAATTTGTTCGTCACTTTAAATGTGAGGTTGTTTTTGTATAAATAATTATTTTTTTCTTACATGTAAGGTTTCATAGAGTTCATTCTATTAAAATGGTAATTTTTGCTGATTTTATATTCTTTATATCTTTACAGTTCTTTCATAATTTCTTTGAAATATTACCTTTTTATTGTTTTAATATTTTTTCTGAAGTAAAAGAAATATGAAATTGTGAGGAAAATTAAAATTTGTTGAAATTTATTCATTTTTTGATATAAAAAGCATTCTTTCAGTATTTAAAAAGATTAAGAATAATATAAAAAGCAATACCATGTTATCTTGTTATTCTCAGAAGAAAAATTGTCTTTTAATTTTTTTATATAAAAATACTATGCGAGAAGAAAACGCTAAATGCGACGATATTTGATGATAAATGCTTGTTGTATGTCATGTTTCACAGGTATTAACAAATAATACTTGAATCAAATTAGAGGGACTAATAATAGGAACTAATTGCACCTATGCTTATGTGGTCAAACATTTCAATTAATTATGAAATGGTACTACAAACTCGAGTGCTGTTTATTCGATTTGTTTCATCAATCTTTCATTCTTCCATTTAATGCATTAGATTATTTTTTGATTAACGAATGTTTATTGCATACACAGCGACTGAGATCTCTGTAATAAATTTCATAAAAGCCATGTGTCGAGGAAGACTCATAAAAAATTTTCTACTTTTTATAATAAAATAAAATTTCCTGTCGAGGAATTTTACATAAATAATGACGTTTTTAAGTAATTGTGTGTAATCAAATCAATTAAATTGTTTCTTCTTTAATCATCACAATTATTTGTTCTTTAAAAATAGTATTTTTATGTGGGTCAGGGTTTCCGCCCCTTGAAAAAATTATCGCGGTGAAAATGTTTTATTTTGAGATGCAAGCAATTTGATTCAAGACACTTGATCTTGAAATAAGACATGTGTCAAAAATTGAAATACTAATGTCCCAAAATAAGACATTTTTAACGAATATATTATTAGAATGATGGAATTTAAGAGTGTTGATCAAAGTGTTTTAATTAATTGTTTAAATAAAAGAGTATTATATTTACAGATAATTATATATTTATAATTATACTTTTGCAGATCATAAAAATATAATTCCGTCAACCTAAAGACCTAAATGGAAGATTTTTTTTTCAAATAATATTTTTTTACAGAAAATATAGTTATCAATGTCTAAACTAACATCTTCAAATGAGGCACTTTTTTGCAGTGCAGTCTCAGACGTTTGAAACAAAATAAGCAACATCTTTTTTTTTCACGCCTGTAATGTAGAAGAGCTTTTTTGTAAAAACAGTTGACACGTTTATCGAACATAATGATCTCAAAATATAATCGAGAAGTAAACTTCGTTTCGTTTGCTGGGTGATAAAATTAATCGGAATGGGTTATTATGTGAAACTGATATCACTGCTTATCAGTTATTCGGCGAGTGCAATTCATTTATAAAAGCAGACAGTTTCTGTCTCAGGTGCGACTTATTTTCACTAATTAATCACCCAATAACTTGAAACATTAATCAATTAATAAACGAGTGGCTTTAATACTTTTAATACTTTTAATATTACCATTCTTTCGTATAACTTTTTATTAAACAAGTCTTCAGGTCGATAATTCAGAAGAGAAATTTATTCTGTGAAATTAATTGTGATACAATTATCTGCGAAGCAGTGTATAATTAATGAACATAAAGAACAACGATTATTCATTTGTTTCAAATCATAAACTGATGTTGACTGAGGATTAACGAGTACGTCTGAGTCGCTCGCCGCGCAGACACCGGGACTCAAAAGGTTTTGCCGTTCACCCTCAAGCAAAACTCAGAAGAAAATCTTCAAAGATTCGGTATTTCTCGTGGCGCACGGAAAACACCTTCTGATCGAGAAATGGAAATGGAAACGACTCGGGTACAGAGAAGCGAAGTAAAGTTGTTCCCAATACCTTCTTTGTATATGTGTGAACAAAAATTCATTTATAAGCTCAAAAAAAAAAAAAAAAAAAAATGTACTGACAAAGCTATTGGAGGGAAAATGCGTGGATACGCAGAACTCAAAGTGCCTATACAGAGTGAAATAAAATTATGGAATTTGAGTTGCATGTTATTCCAAGTGGAAAACTATTTTTTGGAGTTGAAATATAATTGGCATGAAATTCATATTTCTTTACCAACGAATTCGAACTTGGAATATTTTGAAATAAAATTCAACGTCATTTTTTCCACGACTTACAAAATACTGTACAATGTATAAAGTACTTTTTACGACTATGTATTTTATTTAGCAAATATTTCTTATTTTTGCTTAAAAAACGAAAAAACAAAATTGTATATGCCAGCTTCTTGGAGATGAAAAGTAAATTTCTATTTTTATATTAAATAAGCATTTTTTAATAAGTAGATATGATTTAATTTTCTTTTATACTTCTTTCTTCTATATAAGAGTTTTTGATGTTTAGAGTTTGCGAGAAATCGCGTAAACCTATCTTTTTTTGATCGTAAGAAGCATTCGAGCGTGGAAGGATAGAGATACGTGACTTCTCGTAGGCTCTGCTGTAGTATAAAAGATTTCAAGATTAGTCGAGGAATAAAGTTCTCATTCAAATAGCACGACATTAAGCTGTGACAGTAAAAGAACGCGGCTGTCAGCGAGACGCGACAGCAACGGAACGTTTGCTGTACTGACAGAGTTTTATGTCGCATCCACGTATGCTGTGTCGTACATAATATTCCAGTAGTTCATGTTTACATAATTTTTCCCACCATATTAAACTGTCTCCGCGATGCGCTCCTTCTCTTTGTCAGCACGAAGACTGAAACGCAGTCGTGTTTTGTATTTCGAGTCAATAAATCGAGGAAATGGTATATTAAACTACAGTACATGCCATTTGAGTCGGACTGTACATTTGGTATATTTTTCAGTCCTAATAAAACACGTCAAAGGAAACGGTAAATAATGAATTATTTATTTATTAATTAATCATTTTTCAAAACAGATGACAGGCGGATTGTTTGGTAATTATATTGAGTATGTTAGTTTGTTGAGTGATTTTTAGAATGTGCAGAAGATTTATAAAAAAATTAAATCAAACAATATTTTGTTCATCAAAAATCATAACTGCAATTGAAACGTATTTCGAAACGTTTGAAAATGAAATATTTTATCTTTCCATGTACTTCTCCGGTTTAACTTTTAATCTATGTGTTAAATACTGTTGAAGTTGAAAAGAAAAAAAAGATCAAGCACAGTTAAAATATCGAATCTATTTGTTTATTCATATATTTGACATCATTTTAAAAATAGTGCATTTCATTAATAATTTTAATGTGTCATAAAAATTAATACTCGTTAAATGAAGATAGTCGCATCTTTATTTATAAAAAGCGGTATTCGACAATTTACATGAACAGAGAAATTAAGTTCTCGTTTCCGAAATAGCAATTCTAAAACTTGTATTCCTAAATTATTTACATTTATTTTTACATTTTAATAACGAACAATGATAAGCAGGAACTTTTCATAGCCTTTTTTTGCACCGATGATTTGAATTTGAAAACAAAACTTGGCTTTCCAGTTAAACTTATTTATCGTGCCATTTTCAGCGCGCTTTAGCCTACATCGTTCTCCTTTTCAATAATAAATCGATTTTTTATATCATAAATTAAAATTCGTTTTCGAACGATTCTCCGTTCTGTTCATCCGTGTTATTTAAAACTTTGTTCAGATGAAAAAATAATTAGAGCCACAATGAACCTTTTAAAATCAAAGTCGAACGACAATAAAAATACGAATCCAGTCTGCCAAAATATCGTCTGTATCCGTCGTATCTAAACTAAAAAAAAAAAAAAAAAAAAAAAAAAAAAAAAAAAAAAAAAAGAAAATAAAAAAGAGAGAAAACGGATCGCGCGCGCCGCACTAAAAAAAAACACAACAAAAAAAACACACGTATGAAAACAAACTGCCAAGCCACGAACATGACAATTGGAGAACAGAGCAGAGCGCCGCTACTGTGCGTATCGAACACATAGCTACCGCGTGGCCGCAGATCTAA
>JABFOV010004655.1:0-13484 GCA_022817685.1 Aradophagus sp. ZL-2020 | reverse complement strand
GTTAATATCATAAACAAAATGAACATAACGTAAAAAAATTAATGTTTTTTGTTATTTATATTGTCTAAACATTTATTTATAAATTATTTAAACAATAACATTTGAAGGATATGCTTTTCAAGATGATTTTTAAGTCAGGAGAGATTTAACTATTGGTTCCTGAGTTTTTAAACAAATTGTTTACAAATAAACTATTAAACAATCAAATTGTTTAAACAATTGGACTTTATGAAAACAAATTGTAAGATGATTTTTAACATGAGAAAAGTTTCAACTTTTTGTTTTTCATATTTTAGACAAATTGTTATAAATAAATTATTAAACAATCAAATTGATTAAACAATTGGACTTTATGAAAACAAATCGTAAGATGATTTTTAACATGAGAAAAGTTTCAACTCTTTGTTTTTCATATTTTAAACAGATTGTTATAAATAAATTATTAAACAATCAAATTGTTTAAACAAATTGTTTAAGCAAAACGATTTTGTGGAAACACATTGCAAGCTGTTTTCTACGTCAAGAGAGACTCAACTTTTGGTTTTTGATTATTTAAACCAATTGGGAGAAGTGGTGTACCCCCTTAATACAAATTAATTGCAAATCGATTAAATATAAAACCTTAATTCGTCCTAGTTTATCTTTTCAAGGTTTAGTTATATTTTCCTTAACATACACACAGAAATAAATGCATTAAATCAGCAATATAAATTTTGTTGAAAGATGTATGTTATATTAAACAACATTTTCTTTGAAATCACTTAATTTTTTGTTCATTTGACGAAATTATTTAAACTTACTTCTTTTTAAAACGAACAAAACGAATTATTTATTTTAAATAAATTCTGTTTTGAATTTAAGAAAATAACATTTGTAGAAGGTATTTCGTAGAATTAACAAAAGCCTTTTGTGCATTTTACGCTGAAGCGCATGCGCGGACGTTATTTTCGTTGTTGTGTAGCATGCTGAATTTGGAAGAAGGCGCCGCATAATTATTTGGTTAGGAATGCTGCCACGTACACTGTAAAATCAATTGTCCCGTTCTGAGACATTTTTGATTATTGAGACACTAAAAGCGTCTCATTTGTGATGAATGGAGACATTTTTGATGACTCAAACGTGAAAAATGTCTCAAAATGATACACTTGGATTTGTAGTTTATGTCATCTGATTTAATTTTGACAAAAAACATGTAACTTGTGATAAAAGCAATTTAAAATGTACACTTATTACGTTACATTATTACTTGTTAATTTAAAACATTTTTATCACTTTAATAGATATTATCCGCCACCTCAATAGATTCTACTGTCGTTAATTGACTGAATTTTAATAGAAACAAATACTTTTGTTGATTTTGCAAAATGAAATTTCAAAATTGGTTAAGTCAATGCTGATCTTTTGTTAATTTCACAAAATCCATATTTGAATCGAATAAATCGAACTACAAAAGTGAATTCCTTATTTTAACAAGATAATTTTTGTTGGTCATATAACGACCAAATTCTTTTATTTATTTAACAAAACTTTTGTTAATTCCACAAAATATTTCCGTGCGTGCAACTTGTTTAAGTTCCAAATTTATTTGACATTAAATGTCCCATTTAAATTGATTTACATTTTTTTCAATGTTTATTGACAATTTTTTCTATTATTCTCTAAAATCTCTTAATTACATTCATTTTGTCATCAATTACAATCATTACAATCATCTGTTACTAATATCGAGCGAACGCTTTTTACCGATGTACTATTTTCCGCATATTTCCTTTGCTCGATGAATAGCGTCGTTCCAATATCGGTATTCAATTTTCTGCCACTAACCATATACCAATATTGATTTGAAGTTTTTAACCTACACGTTCTACGGTTATTTCATTTTCGGTCGATCGGCAACACCGTTCCAGTATCGGCATCTAATATCAATCCAAGAACCATCCCCCGATATAAGACCAATCTAGATGAGTGTTGTATTTCGATATTGGACCAACGTTTGCGGTCAACGTTGGGCCGACGACGCCCGATATTGGAACAATATCGGACCGATCGTATTTTTCCCCCTGTGTCCTGGCAGCTCAAAAAATGACAAACAATTGAGCATGCATAGGGTCTACTGTATTGATGAACGATCTTGGCGAGCTGGCGAGGGAAAATAAACTAGAATGTCTAGACAAACCTGGCCGCATTTCCCTAATTGATTTGCCAGCGTATCAATTTCAAATGCCGTTAATAACGAAACCTGGCTCGATGCGTGGGTCGTTACGAAGTAAAAGTTATGGGCTTCTCGCAGATTAGGGTAACCGAGGTGTGGCATCTCATTTATGGCTGTCACTTTATAACTTCTACCCTTGTTTCCAGGTTGACCTGCAACACACGTGAATGTCACACAAATCTACTTAAATACTATATCATTACATTGATATTAAACTAAAACAATTTTTACCGTTACGCATTTTAACTAACGAAAACTTGATTATCTTTGCGATACGCAAGAAGAAAGTACTTACAATAATAAAAAGGTACATAATATAAAATCCATTTTACCGAGGTACTATTGATATTTTGAAGAAAAGCAAATATTATTATTACTGTTGTATTATGAATATTATTATTACTATTTTTTTAATTTCCAAAGACGCTCAAATTTTTTAAATTAAGACGTGTCTACTGAAGGTGAAATGCGAGTCAAGTGAAACGACTTTAAATGTGTTTGCTTATTTTATCATAACTAATCGATCGAATAAGCTTAACGACAATATTTTTTCTTATGGACGCCATTGTTACATATATTCACTAGAGCGATTGCTAATTGTTCGAAGTTCGAAATTTCATGCTCTTAGCTCGAAAACTTTTTAGAATGAAGAAGAAAATGATACTTTTGGACTATCATACTGTTATGTGTACACGCCCAAAAAAGTAATAACGTTAATAATGATTTTCCATAGTAAAATCAAGTTGTTAAATGAATAAAACGTTACGACTAAAATAACTTGTAATAATTAAAAATATAAAAAGTATTTCTGTAAATGTCTAGTCTAAATATCTAAAGATACAATTAATTAAGTTGATTTGGTGTCAATTTATCAAAAACAATTTATCCAAAATTTATTTTTTTTAATCCTGGCAGGGGGTTTTGCGCCCCGGACCCCCTTATGTAAATTAATAATATAATAAATATTATTAATAATATATATAATAAAATAATAAAAAATTAAAAAAATAAAAAAATAATACTTATGTAAAATAAACAACTATGGGGAGTGTGGAAAAGTGAGTGCATTAAAAAAAACTAAACTAAACGACTGTGGGGTGCGTGGATATTGGAAGGCGTGGGAAGGTTTGTGCATAAAAAAAAATAAACGAAACTACTTTTTTTGTATAACCGTTTTTTAAATTATTACTACTGACAGTTACTACGTAATTAATTTACCATTGTTCTTTCTAAATTTTGATATTTTTACATAATTCTGCACATATTAAATTATACATATTATATAACTTAAAATGAATCTTATTGTATGAATTCTCTTTCTTTACACATCCTAATGTTTTTGTAAAAATAGTGCTTATTCTATGTATCTGATTTGTGTATGTTTAATTTCGCTTTTTCTAATTTCACTTTCATTTTCAACAATATTTTGATCTCTCGTCAGTACATTACACTATGAAAGAGGCGACATGCCTCTTTCATATATTTTGTCTTTTTTGTATGTTTTCATATATTTTTTTTTTTTTTCGTATATTTTTTCGTATATTTTTCAATTAATTAAATATATTAAATTATATACGAAATCTGAAAATTTTGATAATATTTGAGTTTTTTGATAAATTTACCTATTTGATAAATTGTATTTTAAAAAAAAAAAATTTTTGATAAATTGACCTATTTGATAAATTGACCGTATACCACATATATACTTATATATAATACACCTTTTCATTCCTTCTACACGGAGAGAAAATTATAGTGGAAAATTACCTCATTTTTCGGCAGCGTGACCATAAGTACATTTTATGTTCATCTTTAGCATTAGGTATTAACTTAATAACTTATCATTTTTTTTTTTTTTAATAAAATTTCGTTTAATAATTGTTGTCTTTATAGTAAAATTTTATTCTAGTGAAATGTAAATACACAATTTCAAAATAATTTAAATACATGGTTCAAAATGTGTAAAACAGACGAATTCTTTTTCTGAAACAGTATGGTAAAAATGTACGCGCGGAACGTAAACGGTATCTGATTCATGTGCAAAATGTTAATAAATTGTATTTTTATATATTGCAGAAAAATTTTATTATTTTAGTTCCATAATTTCATCCTTGTATACATTCATATATATTTAAATTAATTCCTTTAATTGACAGTTTTTCATCTTTCCATTCAACTTAATATTATGATATCATTTTTAATATTTTATATAATTTTTATATTTGTTATATTTTTCATTTATATTACATTTATATATTTATTTATATATTTATTTAATAATTTCTGTAATTTTATGTTTTTATTATTTGTAGAATTTCAATCGCATATCACATTTATAACCACATATATAATATATATGAAATTTATTTTTATGGATAAAATTATTTAATATTGACATTACATAATCATACATTAATAATTATTACTTATTTTTAATATAAATATCTTAAACTTTGAATATCATTGTCAATTAACGTATTATTCAAATTTATGATTTACTTCAATTAATTTAATCGATTCGATACAAACACTTATATACCGCTTGATGTCACAATCTTTCTCACAAGTCTTTCACAAACCTTCTCTTTTTTATCACTTTCCGCAAATCTTACTTTTCGTCGAGATTTTCTGGTCGTTTGTTTCAATTCCTCGTTGACAATTTTTGTCGAATTTATCGTCAAACCTGATTGCTTGTCATGCTAATTTATCTCAGCAGTTCGTAAATCAATTTGTTTTTCGTTCTGATCACTTAACATCGCACTACAACAACTTTTATTTACATTTAATTTTTGAGGTTAACTTTCGGACCCCTTTATAGCATGCATCAATACGGCAGTGCTATGACCCGCCTAAGGCATTGTCTGCTCGTGTCAGAAATAAAGACAAGGAAAAATCGAGGCCTCTGATTGGTCACACTAATACACGACAAAGCTTAATCGTTTTATGGACACTTCGCGACGCTGGCTCATCAAGCGGTTGAGTATGTGTGTATATGTAAGACTGCGTTGTGTATGTTTCCGTAAATATTGCGTTATCTGTGTACTTATTATGCCATGCCTGTAAAGAAAAACTTCTCTCGATACCGATAATCCTACAAATGTCAAAATTTGGATCATCAGTTGGCAGAGAGAAAAAGACTGTTGATGTGCATGTATACCGTTTACATGTACACGTCACGAGTAAATTTTTAAAACATAAATTTCTACAAAATTTATTTTTCTAATTATATTTAGTTTAGGGAAAATTTATGTTACTTGAGGAGGTAACTTTACATTGTGGAATTCAATTTTTATAAGACAGTATGGTAATTTTATTCCTTCACAGTATTGTATTGCGTATACGAATAATATGATAATATTTCGAGTAATATTTATGAGGTTTTTCGTTACTTACAGATTTTTGTGCAATCGACAAATGTTACCATACTTTAAAAGAATTATCTTCATGAAACGGCGTTATGGTCGAGTTGTCAACAGGTATAGTAAAAATATATGGCAAGAACAGAACTTTTCCAATATAATTTTCTTTCCGTGTAGTAACAACTTGTCGTTTGTGATTATATACCAACTGTACTTAACAATTTCCTAATATTTATTGTCTATTTAGTGATTCGCCTAAAAATTTATTATTCCTTTTTGTTATTAACATGTTGACTTTTGTATATAGCCAAAAAGGGAAAATTTATTGTTACATAAAGGCTACACATTTTTATTGTGTACAAAGAGCGAAAAATTTGTCACATAGTGCTGTACATGTTATTATTCGTTACATTGCACATTACGATGCAAATCAACATCAGATAAAATGGATGATAAATATATATTATTTACTCCAATTTTTTCCATTATTTATTCTCATTCATCAAATATTTAATTTTTTTCACTATTTATTCTCATTTATCATTCTTCATTATTAAAACACTGTATTATATGTTTTTTTTTGTTATATATTAGGAAATGTGATAACCGTTACTAACCATACACATCCAGCCGAACCCGATCGTTTAAATATCAAAATTTTTGAAAATGATATAAAAATCAAGGTCACGAATAGTCACGATAATCCTTCACAAATTACGACCAACACAACGTCAGTTTTTTCATTAGCTGTGCATCTACCAAAATCTGACACCTTTCACCGTCTTGTTCGACGCACACCGAATAAATCGCATCCTTTTCCTACATATTCACAAACACAAGCTGATTTTTTTATACCTGATAAGTATCAGAAAACTTTGCGTAGCGATAATTTTTTTATGGAACATGAAAATACATATTTTTGCCAATTATCTGTCAATCAATTTTTTATAAACAATTTTTTTATAATATGCAAGTAATATATATTTTGTTATCATTACACATTTACAAAATATTTTATACTTTCAAAAATACTGCTAAAATTAAGCAAACAGTGTATTCGTTTTTTAATTAAGCATTATATATTTTTCTATAACAATTAAGTCTGCATATTTCATATATCATTTTATTATTTAATTTTTTTTTTATTTTATTTCAGAAATCATAAGTGACAATGGCAAAGTTCTTTTAATTTTTGCGATAGAGGAAAATCTACGCATTCTAAAAAATTGCGACGTTTGCTTTGCGGACGGTACATTTGATACAGTTCCGTTTCTTTATACACAATTATATACCATTCACAAGATGATTGGAGAGTCTATATCAGTACCTCTAATTTATTGTTTGTTGTCTAGCAAATCAAAAAACACTTACGAAAAAGCCTTAAATATATTAACCAATAAATTACTCTATTTGAAGCCCAAACGTAGAATGCTTGATTTTGAATCAGCAGCTCTTAATGCATTTCAACGAACATTTCCATTCATGTTGTAGTGGTGAAGGCGTCTGCCTCGCAAGCATCAGAACGCAAGTTCGATTCTCGTCTGGGGGCGTTTTTCACTCCCGCAGCATGGTGTGCTTCAGGTGGAAAAGTTACTGGTTCGAGGATAATGTCCGACTAATAGATGGCACCATGACCTCCTACTGGTAACACTGTCCATCGAATTTACAAGTTACTGTTTTCACAAAGTTACTGGCGTTTGCTTGAGCTTGAAAATCTTCAGCACGAGCCATTAAAGGAAAACAACAACATGTCTGTGGAGACATACAAAAACGTGGTCTGTCTTCGTTGTATAATAGCGATATCAACTTCAACCACAACAAAAAATTACTGCGAGCACTTGCTTTTGTTCCACAAGCTGATGTTATTGATATTTATGAAGAAATCATTAGTTCCAACTTTTTTATCAAACATGAAAAGAGTTTAGCGACATTCATTACATATTATGAACAATCATTGGTTGGTGAAAAAAAAAAAACGAAACGGTACTACAATTATGACGCGGTTTCCTATTTCATTATGGAATTAAAACGACACAACAAAAGATAATTCGCTTAGAACTTAGATTGGACTTAGATTGGGCTTAGAACCAACAACGTTTGCGAAGGTTGGCATAACCGTTTTACTAAATTAATTGAACATTTATTTAACAATTTAATATATATATTATATATTGATCCTATGTACATCTCTTCTATACAATTTTTATGTCATATCTTATAATACTCAAATATTATCTAAAATTATATATATGGAAGAACAAATTTGTAATAATTAGTTTGCATCCTCACGCAAATAAAATATTAAAACCTTATATAATTCAAAAATGAATTACCTTGACTAGCTTTACGCATGAGGCCATCTTTTGGCACTTACAAGTCCATCTAGACAAGAGTGCCTCGTGCTTGTCTTGTAAGTGCCTTGAAAAAACTAAACATAACCTCGTGAAATACACGCAGAAAAATAACTTGGTAAAAACAACGAAAATTTCATTTTAAATTCTTTCAATTTTATGGGGAAACGATCTCAAAAGTGATAGATTGTAAGGATCCCTGTTTTTATAAGAAAAAATTTTTTAAAGTACAAATTAAATTGATTTTGTGAACAAACAGCTAATACTATTGCTGTATGTCCACTAGTTTAAGGGATTATTTCCAGGACGTTTAACTGTATTCGTTTCATAGTATTTAAGTTAATTTTTCCTTTAATTATATGTTTTTAGAATATTCTGAATTTAATAAAAAATTGTTGATCTATCCATATAATTTTTAGAAGTACGTGTCATAGGAATGTGTAAATTACATTCTTATCACAAATACAATTCCAAATTATTCAACCCAATTATTCAACTCAATTTCCTAACCCATATGCAGATGTATCGTATATAACATTTACCCGCATACATACATACATTCATTCATACAATCATACAGAGTATCGAAGACTATAACATTTATCTATTTAATTGCAACGCAAACATTAATCAAAAGAAAAGCAACGCAGTAATAATACTTAATTCAATACATGTTAACAATGTATATATACCTCATGCAGCAGTTAATTAATACTTGCGAGAATGTTGACGCCACCTAGCAAGTAAAGAAGAACTAAAAGAAAGGATGACACTTCTATACCGCGAAATTAAAAAAAATAATTTTTGAATTTAAAAATGAAACGAATAGAATAATAAGGGTTACACAAAAATTTTTGTAAACAAAGTTTATTTTAATACTTTAAAATTTGTAATTTTTGTTATTTTTTATTTGAAATGACATTTAGTACATAAACTAAAAAGTAAAATGTAAAATAAATTAGCAATTGTTCATACATAAAAATCGTTATATTTGATTGTAATTAAGTTCAAATGTAACAAATCTTTTTACATTACATATTTTTTTAAATCAATAAGCATTTTTATACATTCAAATGAATAAGAATAATTAGAAGTAAAGTAAAAAAAAATGAGAGTATACTGACAAGCAATGTAACTAAACTAAAGTAGAAGAAAATAGTGTTTAATGAAATGGATTATAAATAAATAAATACAGAAGATTTATTATATATTAAAAATTTTCTTTGCAGTTTTAATCCAATGTTTCGCTATATAATATAAATGGTCATTCATCCT
Source organism: Aradophagus sp. ZL-2020 (assembly GCA_022817685.1). Taxonomy (NCBI): domain Eukaryota; kingdom Metazoa; phylum Arthropoda; class Insecta; order Hymenoptera; family Scelionidae; genus Aradophagus; species Aradophagus sp. ZL-2020. Next base: position 4,287 of record JABFOV010004655.1, on the reverse strand, counting down.
ATTTATACATGATATCTTTGCACATTTTAATACCGTTTCATCATGAACTACCCACTCAGAATAATTCAAATCATATACTTTATATATATGCCCTAAAATGTTAATTAAAATAACAATTTTTTATTTGAAATTGACAATTCTATTTTGTTGATCAACGCTATGACTTAATAACAAACTGTAGTATCGCACTGACAGTAAGTCCTGCATTCTGATTGAATAATCCCAGTAGCGCTTCAAACAATTCTAATATTAAGAGCAATTTTCCCTATAAACTATTAGAAGTCGTATAATAAAGGAAACGACCATTAAGTTCTAGGAACTTTTCGTCATATTAGAATATCAATATAATATTTTGGAATTCGTTCTTTTTTCTTCTTGAAAATATTTTATAAGGAATTTTTCATGTAAATTTATGGCGAACTGTAATTTTATGATATTATTGTGTCCAACTTTTATGACAGACATTCATATTAAGCAAATTTTGAGACCACTTTCCTCAAATTTATAGGAAAATTATATAACAAATTTTTCTGCGTGTAGCTACCAGACATTATTTATAAAATTTAATCGTCTAATTTTTATTAAAGCTTCCCGCGTGAAAAAAATTACAGCTAGCCGGTCCAGCAAAAGTCTGGATCAATGCGCGTGAGCCGGACCTCTGCCAGTCGTATGACACATCCTTGCCAAATTTTACACGTCTAGCAAGAGAATGGCACAAGTCTGGCAAATGTCTGGCTCGCGCGCATGATATACACCTTTCCAAGACCAGCTGGCAGTAAATTTTTCCGCGCATGTTTTTTTTGCGTGACTATGAAGAAAGAAAACTGTGCTTACCTTTTCAAACTTTCAACAATTTCAATTTCCTTTTCACATTTTTTGTTTTGTTTACTATCGATTAGCAGGTCAAGTATTATATCAACTATACACATCTAAAAGCACTTTTAAAAACTAATATTTGTTTTTATTATTATAACTTAGTTATTATTTTAATTTTTATCTGTGATTAAATAATAATAATAATAATAATAATAATAATAATAATAATAATAATAATAATAATAATAATAATAATAATATATAGTATAGTAATAATAATAATAGTAATAATAGTAATAATAATAATAATATCACTGCTACTATATTTTACGATTAACGATTAATAAATTAATAAAATCCACTGAATTGTGCCTTTACAAATTAAAGTCAGTTAACTGGTTTTTCCTTAATGCCAAAAATATAGTAATAATTAACAATTCATCATAACAACACATTAATATCCCATTGTTCAGCAACATTTTTTAACTTTGACAATTTTGTAATCACCATTCACGAACTGAAATTTAGAGATTAAATGAATTTAAAAAAAAAATATTTTGTTATTCTTGAACATGAAATACTTTTTTATTTCCTAATTTCAGGGCAAAAAATACATTTCAACTCTCTAAAAAAGAGAAACACTCTCTGGCAATAAGAATATGTTTCTCTTCTCAAACTTAGCGAGTACATACACGATTAAATTTACTCGTGACGAAAAGTATCGTATGCAACAAAAAAGGAGAAGAGATTATTCCATGGGTAAAATGACCAGCGGTCAAGTAAACCTTGGGATGCCAGAGGCCGCCTTCAGTTCCCATTTTTGCTGCTTGTAATTATGATATATCTTACTATTAACGTGAGAAGAATGTGTTAGTCTTTAATAGGATCCATTGACACTGCCACCTAACGGCGGCTTTCCAAAAATACAAACTAAAAAACAAAGTTGAACACATCTTCCTTTATTGCACGTGTAATATTGAGAAAAAACGTGAGTAGAAAAATTACGCTTTTGAAATTTTTTTTTCCTAAATATTTTTTCAAATATGAGTATGTACAAGTACATACATATATAAGTAAGTACAAAAATAAATAACTGAATATATTGGTGTCGTGACTTGACTTAAGTAAATATATGAATTCGGTTCATTTTTCTCGATATCGCAATAACGACATAACGACAAGAAGACTTCACAAAATCCGACTTTTACTACCGCGATTCTTATTGCGAGACAATGAAAATGATAATTTTAGAAAAAAATAATTAATCAGACGTATATGAATATATAATTTTAATTTTTGAATTAATAAAATAACGACACTAAGAAACATCGCACCTTCACGTATAGATCAAATAGAATAGAGGACATTCGACTAAATCAGAAAGGACATTTTCGCGTATACCCTTTACCCATTGATTTCACACACGGAAGAAAATGTTTGAACGTCACAGGATACACGGCAGTGCATTTAGCAGTTTAATTAGCGATATGCCCTAGAAGATATAGATATAGCTATGCTGGGCAAAAGCATTTCTATGCCAGTTAAATGAATGCCTGTAGCATGATAATAAGTGCCTAGAGGATACATAACCTATTAGGTAAAATTATTTACTTGTAAGTGTTATGTTACGTCATTCTGTACATATTTCGGGGCTCTACACCTATTAATTTAACTTTTGTTACCTAAAAACAGATCAACGTAAGTATATATATATTGAAAAATACCTTTTCATTACGATGTCTATTTGCTATTCTTTAATGATTGAATATGGCATAGATACAAAAATCTTATCAAAAAGTAGAACTTCCTTTTTTGACCTACCGCGCTTTCTGGCCCATTCTAGACCTATGTGCGACGTCGAGAGAGAAGTTCGGATGAAACATTTTTACAGTACGTTTCCCTCATAAATCAGATCGACAATACTATAAAACTGTACGGCGATCAAGCCTGAGGCAAATAGTGGCGCGCCCCTTTTGCTTTCCCCTCTTCCAGTACTCCCACGCCACGCTTGAAGTAACTTGGCGGGGTGCCACTCCACCGTGGAACAATGCTATCCCGACATAAGACATTGCAACATTTAAGAGCCAGACATGAAACATTTCTGCTACCTTTTACCTGGATCAGCCAGTTCTACGAATTTTGTTACAGAATAGGGCCCATGGCGGCGGATCAGGAAGCAACCGCAGAGAAACCTTTGCTAACGGGGAAGACAGGTGCATGCCGTCGAACAGTGCTAAATTTACAGTTTTGGGTGACAATTTCAATGACGAGGGTTGTTAATTGACTTATGCATAAATTTTCTCATGACTATTGAAACAAGTTTTTGACGTTGCGAGCAATGATTTTGTTATAGTGTTTCTGTCGATTACCTGATAGCTATTTAACGAGACTGTGTCTAGTTTTTACAAGGCACTTACAAGAGAAGCACGAGGCATTCTTGTCTACACTGAAAAAAATCAGTGAGTAGATTCTGTAAAAATAGCTATTGAAACTTACATTTTTTTTTGTATGTTGTGGACATATGGTCTTAATACCACAAACTGAAATCTAAGATTGTAGAAATTATTTAATTACGAAAAAACGAAAAAATTGAAATTATGGTATTTGAATTGCACCTCCCCCCCCCTTCATTCAAATCATTTGTTGTTTAAGCTTACGTAATACTCATTCTGTGTAGTCACCCATCCACTTAACGGTGCATCCGTAAAGTTGCTTGACTCGACATAGAGTTCCTTTCCTAGATCCCATCGTTGTAACACCTATACATTGATTATATTACAACTTAGAAAAACTACTATCTTAATAACAGAATGTTGAAGACGTGAAGGCATATTTTACAGGAAATTGAAGTAATAGTTCATAAACAAAAAACTACACTGAGAGAAATTAAAGAAGAAAATTTGAATGAATTCTGATGGAGTTTTACTATTTTTTAAAGTGTTGTGGACTTTTTGTATAAAAAAAGTCATAATTACTTTTGTAAGTAGCAAAATATAAAAGGAACTAAAATTCGATATGTTTTGTAGTACATATTATGTTATTATTACGACTATTATCAAATCTGCTAGAAGCAATTTTTACTATGTACACATATCATTTTATAATCAACATGTATTAAAATATCAAATGATCTAATATTAACATTACACTTCAGTAAAATTCGAATTTTTAATTTTTTAAATAGTAATTGTTAAATGATGGAGAAAACAGAAAATATTTTTTTTCTTTTTGTATCAGATTATATTCCAACATTGTTCTTCGATATTATCGATAAATTGTTATATCGGTGGATAATACCCCAATTCTTCGACATAATTTCTATTTTATATTTTTGTGAAACCGCATGAATCACAGTATCGATTTACATAATGACTAATTAACCTAAACCTAACTGAAATAAATACATATAAGATTTGGGAACGTAGATTTTATGAACGCAAACGAACATTGATACCAACATAAGTATAAAGA
>JABFOV010004654.1:0-13486 GCA_022817685.1 Aradophagus sp. ZL-2020 | reverse complement strand
TTTGAAAAAATGATTAAAATAAATTTTTTTAAGTAGATTTTTATGTATAAAAAATTAAACATTGGAAATCACCCGTTAATCCAAAACGCTTAAAGTATTGATTGGTAAAAAAAATAATTTTGGGATTTTTGTTTCTTAAAATTTTTAAAATACCAGAAGAAGACTACTTCCAATAAATTAAACTTTAAAACAAAACATGTAACATTTATTAACCACATGCTATTCCTGAAAAATGAAAAAAAAAAAAAAAAAAAAACGATATCAAAATATTAAAATTGTAAGACAGATGATGTTTCTGAAATTCATTCATGTTTCTGAAATTTCCAACGTTCACTAGTAAACTGAAATTAAATTTGATAAAATTTTCTACTCATACAAGCAAAGGTATATCTCATCGAATAATTTTCCAAGAAAAATGATAGATATATTCAACTTCCAGAAAGCAATATTTTCAGTTATAATTACAATACACGTTGATCAATTATATTAAAATAATTTTCGTTCACTAGCAAACGTTGGAAATTTCATCTGTGTTGATTTTCATGGTTTTGACCACCCTATCAAATAAATACAATTGTTTCACACCTTTCCGCTGGAGTAGAATCAGCCATCTCCTTCAACTCTTCCAACGCCTCATCCTTGCTCATCTGAACTTCGACCTTCTTCTCAAATTCATCGAACGCCTTCTCCTCCTGACTTTTGCCCTCCTCCAGCTCCTTCTCTTCACCCAACACTTCAACCTCCATAACTTCGACACTCTTCACCGCCCCTCCGGTCGTCTCTTCACTATCGTCCATCTCATCGATCTCCCTCTCTTCCGAGTCGGAGTCTTCCTTAGAGCTCTCCATCAAACCTTCGATCCCATCGACATTCTTGTACCGATCTTCGCCACTGTCCACCTTCTCCTTGTAATCGTTACCGTCGTCTCCCGTGATCTTTCTAATCTGCGCCTCGACGTCAAACTCATCGATCGACATGCTGTCTTCGTCCCTCTTCTCCTCCAACTTCACTTCCGGCTTCACGTCCAACGAAACCGTGTCCGACTCCACGGCACAAACATCCTCCTCCTTCATTGGCTCGTCTTCGAATTCCTCGTCGGAACTCGATTCCTCCTCTTCCTCCTTTTTCACTCCGAATTCCTCCTCCTCGTCCTCGGACTTGACTTCCTTCTTAGGCGAAATCAGTTCCAGCTTCGGAGACTCGGCTTTGAAGAACTCCGTCGGCGGTTTGCTCACCGTTTCCTTGGAAGTTTCGGGGAGGTCTTGCTTGATTGGCGACGGAAAGTGAAGCTTTTCCGGCTCGATCTTAGCGTCGTCGGAAAAGTCCTCGTCCTTCGTCGCGCTCGAACAGCTGAGAACTGGCTTCGAATCTTCCGACAGGTGGTCGGCGAAGTCTTCCTGCAAATGGACGAACACGTTTGTTAATAACGATTTGATTTTGGGGTTCGAATTCTTATCTACTATAAAGCGTGGCATAGTTTCGATTATGCAACTTTTTTTGTGCAATAATTTATTGTAAAATGTGTCGATTATGCAATGAATGATAGTGCAATGATTTATTGTGCATGGCAATTGTGCAACATTTTTTGATGAAACGTATTTTTTAGTCAATGTGCGATTGTGCATCGAATTTTTTAATCAACGTGGCAATCGTGTAACTATTTATTGCACAAAGTGGTTATCATGCAATATTATTTTGAGCACTGCGTTGATTGTGCAATGATTTATTACGAAACGTGTCGATTGTGCAACTTGCATAATATTCCACAAGCAACACGTTGATCAAAAAATGTTGTACAATTGCCACGATGCTAAAAAAATCATTGCACTATTGTCACTTTGCACAAGCAACACATTGATCAAAAAATCATTGCTCAATTGCCATGCTGGTAGAAAAATCATTGCAAGATTGCGACGTTGCAAAACTAATCTCATTTTTTTTTTTTTTTTCAATTTTTCATTCAAAAATTTAAATTTAAATAACATTATTTGTTTTAAACATTACAAAGGCCTATTCATAATCAGTCTACTAAATTAATTTTAAAATCAGTAGACTACATTATTGGACGCTTCTCTCCACTCCTCTCAAACAATATTTACCATGTCGATTTTTCAATTTAAATAGTAAAAAACTTACACTCAAGGCCTTTCATAATTACAATCAATTATAAATATTTATTTATGCATGAAAAATAGTTTCCTAATCAAAACCATGCCTAAAGCATTTGGATTCTTGGATTTCGAGTGATAATACAATTTAAAAAAGGAGTTTGGAAAATGGTGAAATTTAGAAATCAAGTTGTGAGCTGAAATTGAAATAAAAATGAATAGATAAACGAAGTGAACTGAAATAAATTGAACGGTTGTATAAATTAGAAATAAGTTAACACTTGAAGTTAATTTCAAATAAGTTGAAAAAAAAATTGATCGAATCGATGAAAGGTGTACAACATTTCCAATGATTTTTGTTATTTCATTTTTTTAAACCATTGTTACAACGACATATAATAGTAAAAAAAAAGGTATGATAAGTGATTGTGTACTGTTCAAGAGCTGTGTAATACTTAGACTGTCACGAACATTAACATTAATACTGACAGGATTTGGCAATGTTGATTTTATCCCACTTTGAGTACAAACATTGTAAACGATTATAAATAAAACAGTTATAATTAATAATGAAAATCAAAAATTAAACTTTTATATTTAAATAAATCTTGAAGTTTTAAGTGAACTAAAATACAAAACGATAATTTTCAAGTTTAATAAATTATTAAACATTTCTTTTACTAAAATACAAAAATATAAAACAATTCTTATTACGAAGACAGTTTTAAATACATTATGAAACATTTTTACATTGCAGATAACTTAATGTACTATAATTCTGTATTGATTAAAAAATAACTACAGAATATTTGATTGAAAAAAAATTAAAAAATTTAATCATGTTTTTATTTTTTCAGTGTATTTTATTCGATTATTTAATTATTTTTAATTCCTTGTAATTACATTGCCAAATTCTGAATATTAATCAAAATATAACTATGCACCAACATATCAATGACGATTTTCACGATGGTATACCTCTTTTTTCATTACTTTATGTCATAAGGCTCGTGCACCGGCAAAGCCAATCACTGCGCCAATCCCGTCTTGTTTAGCTTCTCCCACCTTTTCATCGTCTTTATCACTTTCTCTATACTCTCTTATCTCTGACCGACATAGTTATTTTCTCTCCCTCTTTCTCCCTCATTTTCGCTTTTACGACAGTTTAAAACTCGTCTACTTTCTGTAGCTAACACTTTTCCCCTTTAACTGTGTGTAGAGAAATAAAACAAATCGGTCAGAGTTGAATTAAGATACATTTACTGATTGATTCAATTGATTGATATGAATAATGAATTTTTGTGCGATTTGACATGAATGGTGTGACATATATTTGATCACCCCTCCCCCTTTTATTTAATTTAAAACTTGAATGGATTCAGTATTCTGGATTAATATTTAGTGTCTTTTTGATTTGTTTAAATGTTAATTAAATTAAATTAAATATTAAAAAAGTGACTTTGTTCAAAAAGGATTACTTATTGATTAAATCTAATTACTTATTGATTATTTGCTGTTGATTGAAAAGACACTAAATGCAAGAGATTATTGAATACATTCGGAAATTTTGAAACGAGGTTTGTGATTGTGAGTGCAGTGTGGTCATATTTTTTTCTTTTTTAATGTAAAAGAAAATCTTTGATAAATTATTTTTATGAAAAGAATTGAATAAATATCGATTATTATTCAATGAATATAATTGTTTTGACTTTATCTTAAATTCTACTTTTTGCAAATCAATAAATTATCAATAATTCTTGAACACCGATAAAAAGTAAGTAATGATATATGACGGTGATCTTTTGAAGTCAACTGTTTATCGATATTGACAAAATAATTGCTGATTATTCTTGAATAAAGCAAAATTAATTTTCACCAGTATTTGACAAATATTTTAATTCAACAATTTTTATAAAACATCCGTTGCTCGCCAAAATAACTGAATAACAGCATTTTTATAATTTGTAGAAAAACAAAAATAAAGTTCAACATTTTATTGCTGGTCTTTCTATTGAGATGAAATTCATCAATTTATTTATGTTTAAATTAATTGTAGTTATAAAATAAAGCAAAAAAAAGTACTTGTTGTAAAAAAAGTTTCAACGTTTTAAATTACTCAATTCAATAAATGCTGTAAATCATTTTGGAAATTTATTACTGTTGTTTAATTATTTTAGACAAAAATGATTTCATAATTTTTGTTATAGAAAATGAAAGTACGTATCAAGGATGCTTAATTTAATCAATTCTGAAAGCCACGAATTTATTATAACTAATATATAATTTATATTATATTATAATTATAATTTATCTCAAAAAGATTCTCTTCAAAGAAAGCGTTTTTGTCAATTTTTTTTAGAGAATAAATCTATCTATTTATAAACACATATATATGTATGTACATTTCATGTGACTTTAATTTTCGTCAATTTATGTATATGTATATATAGCTTTAAATAACACATATATCTATAACATTCATATATTTACATGTACATATTAAAAACAATTACATGTATGTAAATGAATCTGCAAATCTACAAATGTAAAGGGAAAAAAATATTATTGTCCGAAACGTCAAATTGTATTGATCAGTGATCATCTTTTTAAACACTCGCGATCGCAAACATCAGTAGCGCCATGCGGTGGCAATTTGAGAAACTAATATAAAGTATTTAAACATTCAGTTGATAAAAAAAAAAAAGAAAAATCAGCATTACAAAACGTTGTTATAACATATCAGATCACAAACATCGGGGTCTGTTGCTCTGATCATACTAAAAAAACTATTATCAATGAATATTTACTTTGGCAATTTTGACAATTCAAGTGTAAATACTTTATATCCTTATTGCCTTAGCGTCAGCGCCATCTCTAGGCAATTTCGTTGGCGAATTATACAAGTATATATAAAAAATATAGTATGAAAAAATGTTTGGTTCAGTTGGCCGTACCTCCGCCAAAGAATTCCGATGGCTGCCACCGTCCGGCACGAGCATGGTGGGGGTGGTGGGGGGCGTGTAATTATCCGACGACAAGTTCTCCCGGGCGAATCGCCGCTTCTTAGGTGGCGCGAGCGTACTTGGCGGGCTCTCGGGTCTGGAGCTGGTCGGCGAGTCGCACTCCTCGGAGATGGCCTGGCGCAACCAGCGCTTCTTCGCCGAGCCGCTCGAGACCGCGCATCCTGCGCCGTTGTTCTTCCAGTCCTTGCACTCGCGCTCCTTGTCCTTCTGCGGCGGCGAGTCGCAAATGCTCGAGACCGAGTTGGCCGCCTGGACGAGGGTCGCGAAACTCTTCGACGCGGCGCTGTTGAAGCTGCTCGGTGACGGGTAGTCCCCGCCAGGTGGCGTCTCGCTCGGGCCCAAATCGACGGACTTTTGCGGCTGCTGCGAGCCGGACGGCGAGGTGATTTGTTGTCCGACCTGAACCGGCGGCAGGATCGGCTCTGGAGATTCTTTTAACCATTCGTTCATCATCACCTGGAAAGTCGATTCGACGATGGTCAATTCTTCAATTTTGGCAACAATTTATGTGAAGGAAGTTCTGAACGTTTTTTTAACAACGAATTCGAACTTAGAAAAAAAATTTGCAAAGTACAATTTTGTTCTCCATTTTTTTTATAAAATTTATCTACAAAAATTACAGAAATGTATGAAATTAAGTGAAATATAATTACTTAAAGATATTGTGTTATTGTTCAAAGTTTTTAAGTCGCACACAAATTGACAATGAATTTCACTCAAAAAACTTCTAAGATCAAATTCGTTGATAAAAAAACGTTTGGAACTTTCTTTACAAAAAAATTTTGCAATTTTTTTGTTAGAAAATTGTATTCTAAAACCCATCCTTTTTAGTTTGATAATAAATAAATCGACCTATACATTAATTTGCAGATTAATATGATTTTCAAGAACTTATGCAAAACGAACAAACGAAGTCCAAATTTCATAAATTTTCATTCAAAAAAGACATACGTCTAACGAAAAAAGTAAAGGCAAAAATTAATAATTTCATTTTATATCGCATCGATATAAATTCAAGTTCTGATTTTGATTGTCGATGAGAAATGATATTTCATTGGAAATTCGTTGCAAACTTCTTGCACATGATTAATATTGACCTTTTTGGTTTTCGGAAACTTAAATCCTGGACCAAGTGGACCAACAGCAGCTGCCACTAAAAGGCAAGCCGATGACAATGGCGTCGAAGGCGTCGAGCTTTGCGAGCCACTGCTACTGCTGTCACATGTCGGGCTTTTCACTGGCGTCGGCTGTTGCGCCGGAGGAGACGGTGGTCCGGAAACGTTCGAGTTGGCCAAAGCTAATAGTAGGCCCGCGGCAGTCGGTATACTTTGATGTGGCGATGTCGTTGTGTTGCAGTTGTTTTCGGGCTGTTCCTTAACTGGCGTGCGCAATCGTGAAGAATATGATTCGCGACTCGGCGGACGGTTATGGTTATTAATCGGAGACTGAAATAATATATTCAGACCACTTACTTAGGCTGGACCAGTGTGAAAATATAGTCAAATGTTACAAAATTGCTTTCTTTATTTTTTAATCATGTTTTACACTCGACTCTCGGATAATCTACATTCGGTTAGTCTAATCATTCGGATTTTCTACGAAATTTCTTTCACATAATCTACGTACTATTTTCTTAGAATATAGACAAAAGTCAAGCGGTAAGTTTATGAAAGCAACGTTGATTAAAATGAAATAAAAACAGTAAAAGAAAGGAAAAAAGAAATGAAAGAAAATAAACTTAAGTGTTTCTGTTGGTTCAACAAAGATAAAAAACGGTCTCTTACCCTGGATCTCGCAGCGGGACTTTCATCTCCACTAGAGAGATCAGAATCTGCACTATTCAATCTGGTTCGTCTGCTTTGACTTTGCGACGTGGTTCTGGCCCGACCCTTTCTTCGCTTCCTCTTCACTGTCTTCTCCGGCTGTTGTTTGTTCTTAGACGTCTCGACTCTGGTGATTTCTTCGTTATCACTGTGCGGCCCGCTTTCTTTTCTTTGAGCGATTCTCGCTTGTACTTCCTGTTTTCTTTGTTGCGCCTTTTCCATTCTTTCAAATGCCTGCAAAAAAATTGAACCAAAAATTTATTTACTTGTTAAATCATCTTTATAATAAAAATTCTATTTTCTCAAAAAGTTTCCAGCGTTCGATAGTAAACAAAAATTAAACCCGACATAATTTTCGGATATAAATGAAGCCTTTTATTGTATAATTTTGAATGAAATGTCTTGAATTTAAACATTTGTGAAAATACTATTGTATTTTTGGTTACAATATACATTCTTCAATTACATTCAATTAATTGTCTTTTACAAATGAATCATGGAAACTTCAAACTCATGTTTAAAGGATTTTTTCATAAATTTTTTGCAATGCTTCACCTTCATAATCGCCTCCATTTTTCGTTCTTCGCGGGTCATCTTCTTTTTGTCCTTCTTCACCGTCTCGGTCGTTGATTGGCTAGTGTTGCCAGTAGCGGTGGCGTTACTCGGCGAAGGATGGGGCGACGAAGCACGCGGTGATATCGCCAACGGTGGTGTTTCCTCTTTTGCAGTCAACGCCGATGCCGCCGCTGCAGCAGCGGCTTGGCGCGTCACGCTTGCGCAACTCGAGATCGGCGTCGCACTTGCGGTAGATGGCGTCGCCGTCGCCCGTTTGTTGGATGCTGTTACTGGTGCTGGTGTCGTCGATGTTGGGGGCGTTGACACAACCACCGAGGACTGCGGCGTTGGTGTAGATGGCGCTGCAGTCGTCTGGACCGGCGGATCAGCGTCTTCGGTCGAGGCTGTGTTACGGCGACCTCGCCGTCTTCGCTCGCGACCGCTGAGAAAACAGACATATTTGTAATTTTTCTTTTTTTTTAATTTTAAAGAATACTAAAAACAATTACTATGTTCAAAGTGCGTTTTGTTACTTTAAATCGATAACTCCAACCGAAATTTAAAATGGTTTCTGGTTATACTGGGTGTAACTATAATTTTTTATTTACGAGATTGAATTTATTTTGTTGCTCTTACTTATTAATAAAAATAAGTATCAATTTCTTTAACTACTGTTTACTATCAAAAATGTTATATGAGTCTTCAGAATGCAAAACTGAGTTTTTCATTCTAAATAAAAAATTGTATTAATAATGTACTAACAAAATAATAATAATATTTCGTTCTACTAAAAACTTCAAATTTCAATATTATCTTGACATCATTGAGAAAATTCTTGCTGTGTGAAAAATTATACGCTAAGAGAGTATCTCTTTAAAACGTCAAAAGCGCCATTTCAAATGTGAAACCAATCCCTTTTTTACTTTCTAAATTTTGATTAAATATTTATCTGTAGTTTATTATCATATTCATCTTTGATAAACAAAAATGAAACATTTAAATTAAAACATTTACATTATAATTTCTTAGAAAATTAACTTTGAATAAGCCAGTTTTAATTCTTTCCCGTAAGTTAGAGGTCTCTACGGTAGTTACTCTCTTAGCCTATATCCTGAATATTGTCCACGCTATTATGACAAAAATAACTGATCCTCACTCGGCATTCTCGGCCAACGGCCCGTTCGCGCTTCTACGATTCGAAGTCTGACTGGCCAGTGAGTTGACTTGGCATTCCTTCAGATTGTTGCACGCGCACATGATCGGTGGCTGTGCAGGGCCGGTCGAGCTCGGCGACAGTACGAGGTCGTGTTGCTCGTGCTTGATCGTGATCTCGGCGTTCTTTTCGATGGCGGTTGTCGTGACGATGTACAAATGCAAAGTGCCCTTCTCGATGCAGTGCTTGACCTCGGCGTTCGGCCGACAACTGCGTCGCACGAACCGCGCTTCGTTGCCGTAGGTCCGCGTGTCCACGCAGACCTCGGTGCCATCTCGCGGCAACCGGTAGAAGAAGACGAACGGTCCGGGACGCTGCGCGTGCTGTCGACTCTGCGGATGATGTGACGGCCTGTGTTGCGTGCTGAGCATGTATTTGCCCCGTAGCTCGATCACCGGTGAGTTCGGCGGCAGGTACATTGTTGCCACCAGGAACTACAAGTCAATTCAGTTGTATATTAATACAAAGATTTTAGGTTGACATTTTTATGTGTGAATTATACATGAGTTATAAAAGAATATATATGAAGTAAGTGTGAATTATACGACATATTTGCTTTAGATAAAAATCAAATAAAATACATAAACTTGAAAATCATTTTTCAGTCTAATACTTCAACCCTAATTTTACATTTTTATTGAAAATTCGTACTTGACAGTTGTCGGTTAATTTAAGGTGAGATTCAAAATGGCGGATCAAATATGGTGGACCAAAAACTGAACTATCCACCAATAAATTAACTGATCAGCCACTGCTTATGAAATTGTTATAAATTTTAGAGGCTTCTGTTTTGTTAGCATTGAGGATGTTCAGTAATGATGTGGTCTGTATCGAATCAATACATCATTTTATATTGTGTATAATAAACTCGTTTACATTTTCTTCTCCTTCGAAATTTATTCTTTTCCTTTATTCGTTCAACTTTTAATAAACAAATCAAATAAATAAATATTTGTGAATTCTATTCGAATACCAAAAGAAAGAACACTAAAATTAATCTCTATCTCCCTCTACCATAAAATGCCGAAACACAACGAAACACAGAAATCCACCTTGAGATTGTTGCTGTGAATGTTGAGCCTGCACTTGCCAGTGGCGACCAAGTTAACGTTGCTCTGTCGAAGATCATTGTGCGTGCCGTTGACCTTGATACTCGAAATCCTAGCCCTCAGTTCCGGACTGTAATGATTCGTCACAGCTTCCTCGTAGCGCTCGATCCACTGCCTAAGTGGCGCCATACTGGACGTCGCCCAGTTATCCTGCGACGACTCTTCGTCCCGCATTTCTACGCTCATTCGGCGCTTCGTCTTCCGTTTGGCTGTCGCGCGCTTCGTTGGTTCCTTCTTCGGCCGCGTGGCACTCTGCTGTCGCGAGTTGTTGGTCTCCCTTCTCTGTCGCTTGGCCACGTTGTTGTTGTTATTGTTGTTATTGCTGTTGGTATTATTGTTGTTGAGTCGGCGCACCTGCGCAGATTCGTTCTTGCGCCTGGCGACCGACTGCTGTTGTAGGGGGCGCTTTTTCGCCGGCGCACTCGGCGCACTACTGCTCTCCATATCGGCCGACGAGGTGGACGACGAGTCCGAGGACGTGTCCGAGTTGACGAGCTCCTCGCGTTTGCGCATCTGCAGCTGCCGCGCCCTCTGTCGGTCGACGCGCCGAGGTCGACAGCGCTCGCACAGGTACTCGTCTGGAATGTTTGCCCGGTCGATGCCCATGCAGTCCACGTGTTGCCACACCCTGCAATTAAGTTTGGTTAGTGTTTGAAAGTGAAAATAGAAGGGTCAAAGGTCACACAGTTTACCTTACTTGGAATTTTACCCTTTTTTTTGCCTTACTTGGTAATTTTTTAATTTTTTTTATTACTTTCAATTAAATAATAAGGTGTTTTAAATGAGTGACGACTTTTTTCATTTGGATGATTGCCACTAAGCGCTACTAATGTATGTTTCTGAGGATAAAATAAAGAGGTACAAATATACTTACAAGCATCGATCGCAGCAGATCATGTAACCATCGTCATGTTGGAAGTCACTGAAAGGACAAAAAGTTTCTGTTTAATACTTCAAAGCAAGGGTGTAAAATATAATATGGTACAAGTCACCTGTATAAAATGATCGTTTCATAATTACGTTACAATTATGGTAAACACTTGTTACCAGGTTACTGTTCAATCGATTATCAAAATTTTATCAATTAAAACTGCGATAAACTAGGTTTATAAATTATAGTACTTTTCCATCTGGCAACACTACTTTCAAAGTCAATATTTTAATCGTACCAAATGCATCTGGTGATACTATCCTCATCATCTCCTTCTCCCTCAGGTGCGGTTTCCGTTTCTTCACCCTCCGGTTCAACTTCACGCCCCTGATCACTGCTAATATTGCTTGCAGCGTCATCCTCCACTGGCTTATTGCTCACTGCTGAGATAAACATTTCTGCGAAAAATTAACATTTCGTTTGAACGTTATGATAGATATTATAGATGATTTACAATGTATGATTAAACAATTGTTCTACATTTTAATTATAAAACAAAAACTCAACAGCTAGAAGTTGAAAAAAAAAATTAAACAAAACCTTCTGTTCAATAAATAGAAATTTTAATTACCTTGACTGTACATATAGGGAACTTGCGTTGAAACAGGGACCGTGTTCGAACCATTAACGGGCGATTGTTTTGTCACAACAGGTGGCGACACTGGCGCGGGCGGGGGTGTTGGCGGTGGTGGCGCCACATAGTTGTGATCTTGTAAAATGTACTGCAGGTACTAGAAAGTAATCACAAAAACTTAATACAATCCTCAAAACAAGGAAACCTAATCTAACGTATAACTTATTTTTTTAATAACACAAAATACCAATGGTTCAATTATCACCTCATAAGTAGGAATAGATCTTTTAACTGGCGATTGTGGTGTTGGTTTCACCTCTTCTTTCACTGGTTGTGACTCTTGTTCAATTCTGCAAAAAAAAAGAGGATACAATGTAGACTGGTTAAACCAAACTGAAAAAACTTATTCAAAAAGTGAAAATGGTTTCGTACTTGATCTCAAGTTGTTCTCGTCTCGTGTCATAAGTGTTGACAGTCTTCACTTGGACTTGTTGGCGCGGCTGTTGTGCGTAAACTGGCTGCCCCTGCAGTGCCCCCTGCAAAGCCACCTGCTTCAAATTCGGTTGCGGCTGAACCTTCAACTGCCCCTTCGTTTGAACCGTCGGCTGTTGTACGATCTTAATTCCAGGTGCCTTGGATGACGCCACCGTCGGCTGCTGCTGCTGCTGCTGTGGCACTCCCTTCGCCGCATTCAAAGGTTTCACAGCTTGCGCCGACTTCATCGCGTGATTCCTCTGCGCGGGCTTCTGCGCGGGTATGGTCTTAATACACCCAGGCTGTTTAGTGGCCACACCTTGCGGCTGTTGAATAATCATCACAGGTTGTGCGGCGTTGCGCTGCGCAGCGTTCTTAGCCACCGCCTTCTGTGGCGCCATCTGCTTCACTCCCGGCGAATTCGCAACCGCGTTCTTTGGGCTGTTGAAACGCACCAACATCTGCTGTTGTGGCGCCACCTTCGCGTTACCTAACGGGGCCTTTAGTGGCGCCATCACGTTGACCTTCTGTGCCGCCACGCCGGCGCGTGGCATTTGTGTCGGTGCCATGCTCGTCTGAACGATCTGCTGCTTGGTAATGATTTGCGGCTGATGCTGCGCCAGTGGCGACATCTGCTGTTTTGGTAAGATCGCTGAGTTTTGCTGCAGTTTATTGATGTTGGGCACGCTGCTGCTTTTGCAGACCGACGATTGCACTCGGGTCGCTGTCGTCACTGTTGCTATGGTTTGCGTTTTCTGGAGATTCGCCAGAGGGCGCTGCTGTTGCTGATTAGATTCAAAGTAAAATATTAGTATATTAAAACAATGGCAAACATTTCTAAAGAAACATTTAATTTTCGTAGCAAAAAGACCAACCTGATTAACGTTCTTCTGCACCTGTTGCTGCACCATTTGTCCAGCAATTTGTGATTTCTGTGCCCCACAAATTACAGGCTTTTGCGCATTATTAATCACTCCGGTCTGCGCGGATCGCTGCTGTGCCGAAACTTTCGACTGTGCTTTATGCAACCCCTGATTAGCCACGACTTGTGTACTCTTGTGATTGGCCTGCGCGATCTTCTGATTATTGAACATCTGTTGCTGTTGCTGGCCCGTTCGCTGAGCCATTTGTTGTTGGGCATTGACCTTCAGCGTCATCGCGTGGCTGAGCTGAGTGACTCGCTGTACGTTCGCGTTATTCACGGGCTGACCGACGTTCATCTGTGCGTTCGACTGCTGAATTTTAGTCATGCTTGGGATCCGCGAGGGAGCGCTGGTGCGCGGCTGTGATTGCTGCGCGTTCGCTTGTTGTGGATTTGAAGTCATCGGCTTCGCCTTCTGCTGGCTTGGCTGCTGCGAATGACTGGGCATGCTCTTCACCACCTGCAATTATTATTAAATTGATGACAAAAAATATTATTTTGAGCAACGATTGAATTCAAAAGTACTATTTACAAAAGCACTAGTCTACTAACAAAGACTTGAAGAATCTATTCAAAGAAAAAGCAACTTCGTTCCATACCTGTATCTTCTGCGAACTGGTACCAGTGCAGATTGTTTTCACCAGCTGCGGGCCCAGTGGCGCCACCTTGGCCTGCTCGCCAGACGTTGGCGAGCCCTGTGTCGGGTAGGTGGCGCTAGTGACGACGCTGGGCAGCTGCTTCTGCGGCACGCCTC